>JAVCKT010096170.1:0-13514 GCA_032273925.1 Rhynchotus rufescens
GAAAAAGTATGAAGATCTCTTTCCATTACTTGTTTTAAAATGTGGTAACTGAGTGGTTGGTGAATTTTGCCACAATACTAGCTTGAATAGTCAGCTTGCACATACCTCGTCATTGATGAAACAAGATATGGAGTGAGATTAATCATGGGAGTAAAGAATATGAAAGGAAGAACAAAAAGGGCTGGTTTTGAAGGAGAATGTAGGAATGTCTTGTGAGAATGAGTTAGAGGATTCAAAAAAAATCTTAGATGGATATTTTGATCCAGTGATATAGAAAGAGACACAAATTACGTAATTTAGACTTTATTAGTTCCAGTACTAATGGAAAACTTCTGCTCATTTGAATCAAAATTAAATTCTGGTGATCAACCACTGATCATCTGGAAAATTCAAAAATATACATGATAAATTCAGATTTATATTACATGCTTTGGTAATGACATTAAGATTTTACTCAGAATTTTAATGACCTATTTAATTAACGTCTAAAAATGAGAAGTAGTTTTAAGTAGATTCAGCTCTTAGAGTTAGCATTATGTTAGCATTAACATATTCCTGCATATGAAAAAAGAAAAGCCATGAAAAGGAGAGCATAATGGGAACATAATACATATCTTCATCAATTTCATAATTGCTGGTACTTACCTAAAGCAATGTCTGGGAAAGTGGGCATTTCCTCTTGAAATCTTTGCATTATTTTAATAGTCAAGATATTCAAGGATAGAATTCGAAGCTTGGCATTGAAATAAATTTCTCTAACCTGCTCTCCAGAGGGTTATCTCTGTTTGTTCTAAAGAAAATTAGTTTTCATATGTCCAAGCTTAAAGTCTCTGAAAATCAGGAAGTGAGGAGGTTCATTTTATTTTAACTAGACTTATAAAATGTGCATCCAGAAAAAGACTTTGCCTTCTTTTGACCCTTCTGACCTCCTCGCTTAATGCCTGTAGAGAAACTTAACTTCAAGGAAGGAGGAAGGACACTCTATTCTTCTTCTTATATCTAAATATGATTGTTTAGATATAAAGTAGAAAGTAATGTACTGTCTTGTGAATAAGGAACTAGACTGCATCAAACATTGATCCAAGTCTTGGTAAAGATGGCATCTTCTCGGCATCTTCTTGATTTAAGAGAAATAAAATGCATCTCAAATGATCACTGCCATTTAAGTAAGGAATCTAATCCAAGTCATCTGGAGTTAAAAGAGAAAAAAAAAAGCACATGGAAAGGATGATTTATTATGTCTATCTCAAATAAATTCAAAAGAATGATTATTTTCTCTTTCTTCCAAAAAGAAGAATGATGATTCTAATCTTTCATTGTCTGTCTGTACTAGTTAGATGTTAAGCTTTTGAGGAGATGTCTCTGATGGCATTCTTTTGTTGTCTGATACTTCAGGTCAACAAACCTTAGCTGGTAATATGAGGAAGACACAAAGTAACTGCTCCAGCATCTTGTTCAGACAAGGATCAGTTCAGATGCTCAGGAAAGTGCAAAAATTCTCTTTCATAAAATCCAGTGCATGATTGCTTATGGTAACAGCAGGTGGTAATTTAGTTCTCTTGCATGTCTGCCATAATGTATGCTGTGATCTGATGCATCATTTGACAAAGGTGTATAATCATTTCATGAGCAATCACTATAATATATTCTGCATTATTTATTATCTAAATACTAGCAAAATGGTAGAGTTTAGCTTTCATTTACAGTATGAAAAAATGGGTTATCTAGACTGTTGCTATTGAACAACAGTCTAGGAAGTCTTTCATAAAAAATGTAGTTACTCTTTTTTTCTACTACTCACAATGAGCTTAACATCAGAGTATAAAATCAACTAGGACATTCAGCTTGACCAATACTCATCACTTCTTTTGATTGCAGTAATTTAAATTCAAGATTTGTTCTCATATATGGTGCTCAAAGAGTTAAAGTAAAAAGCGTCTTTTTCATGTTGTTCACATCAGTGCCCAGAAGTTCAAAAGACAACAAGCACTCTTCACTGTTAAGGAAATATAAAATGCATTTGCAAACATGTGTCTAATGGCAGTTGTCAGAAGCAATTATTTTCAAATACAAATCATGCTGAGAAGTGCTTCTGAACTTTAAGAATCTGAACTAAATAATATAAGTAGAGTTTTCTGTTAAAGAATATGAAAAATACTGTAGGAAGATTAACTGTCACAGAACAAGCTAGTGTATAGTATTTATGTTTCGCTCATTAGATTAAAAATTCTGGCTCCTCAAGGCAGTCAAGAATTGATATAATGACCTGAAGTCTAGGATTTGCATTTAAGGCTTTAATTCAAGAAAAGACATTCAAAATGTTTTTTTTTTCTTTTAATTTAGGTTTCTTTTCCTTTTATAGTTTCTACTGGATCACTGGACAGCTAGTTATTGTTAAGAAAAAAAATTATCACCTGCACTACCTACAATCCTGATATTAAGGATTCAATGACATAATGCAACCTTTGATATTTGTCCTCAGCCATCAAATTGTCTGTTGAAAGAATCAAAAAAGAAAAATTGAGCTAATTTTAATTTGAAAAGTTCAACTGAAAGAAGCTCTTAAAAGATGGACCTGGAAGGGTAATGTTGGAGACTGGAAACTTCTGAGATAATATGTAAATGAGTGAGAATATGATGGAATGTAACTGATACTGATAGGTACAGGGACAAAAAAAATAAAAAGAAAAAATAACAGAAAGAAAGTATATCTCTTATGTTCTTAAGCTAGTCAATAGTTTAAAGATAAATTGTGAAGATAATAGTAATAACAGTTTTATATTACATGCATAGCTTGTCTGTAACATAGAGGAAAGCCTTATAATATAGGTGTGTGGGAGTGCATGCCTTAAAAGAGGAAAGAAGTTTGCCTTTTATCACTTCAAAACCACTAGGTCCTGAAACCTCTGATTTCTTCAGAGAGCTCTGGAAGATTGAACAGCTGAATCTAACAAGCCTTGTTCACAGATGATCTATAACTTAGATTTATTTTATCAATGGGATTTTTTTTTTAACTTCAACATTGTTTGGTTCTGTAGATTCTTGGTATTCAGTCAAACTTCTTTCATAACCAGTAACAATTCTCTGCTGATGTTATTAGGGGGCTTCAGTGGCCTCAATAGGTCCATGACAACTTGGAACTATTCATAAGATTATTTTATTTTCTTCCAGTAAAAGGAAAGCCATTAACTGGAAATATATTTTGAACCTTTTAAAGCCCCTCCATATTCAAAACTTTCCAAGCTTTCCAAGATTTCTTAGTGGATGTGCAGAAATCTCCAATTCAATCTAGATGAAAACATCTTTTTCCACTCAGGAACTTCTGGAAGGATTAGACTCCGGAAAAAAAAAAAAAAAAAAAAAAAAAAAAAAAAAAAAAAAAAAAAAAAAAAAACAAGAGCCAAGAGCAAAGCTAGGAAAAGAATAATGGTATGAAAAAAAAATTCTATCATGTAGAATTTAAGGACGGCACCCTAACCAGTTTACTGAAAGAAAGACAGATAGAGAACTGATTATTGCAACCTCTAATATGGTTGCAATATGCAACTCCTCCTCCTAGGTCCATCTCTTCAATCTTACCTTCAAGAAGGGTAAGAGGGAGGACCTGAGGAAGTACAGGCTCGTCAGCTTCCCCTCCGTCTTTGGGAAGTGGATGCACCAAATCCTCTGAAACTTTGTTTCCAAACATCATGGGCACCATGGATTTAAAAAGGGAAAAATTCTGTCTAACCAATCTGAATTTTCTACACTGAAATGACTAGCTTGATGGAGAAGGGGTGAGCAGTTGATATTATTTACTTTGGCTGCAACCTGGCCTTTAACATTGACTCCAACAACATTTTAATGGACCAACTGATAAAACATAAACTCAATGGACAGTGTGGTGGACTGACAACTGACTGAACCACCTGGTTCAGAAAACTCTGATCAGTGATTTCAAGTGCAGATGGAAGATGAAAAAATAGATTGTAAAATCTATTACCAACTTTCCAGTAGTGTAAGATCCATTATTTTACTTGTTTGCAGACAGAAAACGTTGACCAGGTTTTAAACGCAACATTTTCAGGAAAGAGATAAACCAGCATTGCTTATGTATCATTTTATATAGCCTTCATCATCTAATCCACATCCACATTGAAGTTTAGAGTTAGTTATGTTATTTTGCAATACCTTCATACTCTATTGCATTTGACTTTACATATTAGCCCACACTAAACTTCCAGTTAATTTATCTTACTTTCTTCTACAGTAACTTAAAAGAGCTTAAGAATAGCATGCACATCTAGTGACTTGTCCTGTATAGCCTCCCAGCTTTAAGCTGTCTGACTTTTCAAGTCACAACTTATAACTTTGTGCTTAATAGCCCTTGATATACTTCTGTTATGAATTTTTCAAATTTACCTCACTTCTGTATCTACATGCATATTTAGGATCATGATGCCTTCATAAATATCTTGTCAACATTTTTCAGTGTCATGGTGACCTTAAAAATATTTGCTCACAATCACTAGTGTCAAAAAACACAACCTCATAAATATTTCATCAAAATCTCCTTATCACTTACTGTCAAAACAACATTATTCACATTCACATGGACATTCACATTCTTATCTAATAAGTTAATATATCACAAAGCCCTGTGAATGAATAGAATTTGCTATTTGTTAGTTTTATAGCTTTATTCCCATCTCATGGAAAATAATTATTCATTATTAAAAACAAAGCAACATATGGGGATATATGGAAATATTAAGGAAAAATATGGAAAGTATAAGTCACTAATACTACCCCCATGCATAATCAGAGTCATAAGACTGTAAGATAACTCACTTTAGAAAGAACCTCCAGAGGCCTCTAGTCCAACCTCTGCTCAAAACAGCATTTGCTATGCCGTCAAGCACACTTGCATATGGATTTATGTAGTCTGTTCTCAAAAACTTGCAAGGATGGATAGAGACTGCACAACTGCCCTGTGCAATATGCTAGACTCCCTGAGTGTCCTCAACTTGGAAAAAAAAAAAAAAACCTTATGTGAAGTACAAATCTCTCTTTCTTTTCGACTATTGCATGTCTCCTTCTGAGATGCCCACTGCAAAGAACCTGGCACTATATTCTCAGTATTTTTCTTATAGGCACTGGGGATTGCTGCTGGATCTCTCCAAAGGCAACCTTGCTCTGGGCTGACCAAGCCCAGCTCCTTCAGCCTGTTCTCAAAGGCAAGTGTTCTGGGTCTTGACCATTGTGGTGGCCCTACTCTGAACTCACTCAAGTTTATCTGTCATTTTATGAAACTGAATGCAGTGTTTGAACACTGTCTAAGTAGTGATAAGTAAAGGGAAATGATCTCATGCCTCAGTTTAATAGTTGTCTTTGTTAAGGCAGGTTAAGAGGCTGCCGGTCCACTTTGCTGACAGGTTACACTACAAGCTCATGTTCAGGTCACTGTCTAGACAGATTGTGTCCTTTTCCACAAAGGTTCTTCCCAGCCAGTCAGGCCCCAGCCATTATCATTGCAAGGGCTTCTTCCTTACCAGGTGCAAGATTTGAATTTTTTCTTTCTGAATTTCATAAGATAGCTATTGGCCTGATCACCCAGCCTGTTTTGATCCTTCTGAATTGAATCCTTGCCCTCAGGTGTATTGACTAGTTCCTCAAAATTATTGCAATCTGCAATTTTGGTAAGAGTTTATTCCACTACCTCCTCTATTAATATAGGTATCATTGATAAAGATGTTGAATAGGACAGATCTCAGGACAGATCCATGTGTTACTCCACTTGTTACTGACGTCCAGGTGAATTATTATCATCTGAGCCTGATTATCCAACTGGCTTTCATCCATTTGTTTTTTTTTTTTTTTAACATCTATCCAGACAGTAGTGCCTGAAATACAAGAATACTGTAGGAGTCAGTGTCAAAAGCCTTGCTAAAACTGAGGTAAATGGCATCCCCTTTCTTCCCCTTAAAAAGTGATCCAGTTATTTCATCATAGAAAGACAATCATGTTGGTCAAACTTGCTTTGCTCTTGGCAAATCCATGTTTACTGTTCCCAGTTATTATCATCTCCTTCATGTGCCAGATATGTCTTCTAAGAGGTCTCACTCCATGATTTGCCTAGCTATTCAAAGGCAGATGATTGGTTTGTAGTTTCCTGAAATGACTGACTGTTTTTGAAGCATTATTTTGGATGCAACATTTGCCTTTCTTCAGTCAATAATTCCTGATTCCTATGACCTTTTAAAAATAATAGAAAGCAACCTTCCAAGATCATTGAACATAGCTTAGATTAAGCTCTCAGCTTTCTTGGATGCAGTTGGTGAATCTGAATGGGTAAGATATTTGATCCTCATCCAGTGCTGGCTATTTTTCTCTTTGAATTCCTGCACAAAGACCTGGGAGACCTTGCTGGTGAAAGGTGAATCAAAAAGGCATTGAGTATCTCAGGATTTTCTGTGCTTGCTGCCGCAGTGTCTTCTGAATTTGCTTTGCTTTCATTGCAAAATTAAAAAGGAATCCTGAAATCTATTATGTTTGATGTGATGTCTGATCCATACACAGTTGAATCATTGGGAGGTTATGCATCTAATATTTTAAATTGTTTTAAAACTATTTTTATTGCTTAGTTTCATCAAAAAGGTCTATATTTTGATCTTAAATGTTGTACATTTGAGATACATATCCTTTGTGAAGACATTAACATGTTATTTAGTAAACAAACATTTTGGAAAACAATTAAGAATAGAGCTATGTTCCCTTGGCATTTAGTGCTTTGTAGCTACAAAATTTTCCCTGTATGATTTCCTTCTGACTGCAGTGTTGCAACATTATTTTTCCATTAATGTCAACAGGCAAGGCACACAGCAGATTGCTTTGGTGCTACCTCCCTTATTAATTTCAAAGCTTGGGGAGAGGTACCGTTTATTCCCCCCAAAAAACAGTTAAAAATATCTTTGAACATTGATCCAGACTTTAAAATGAGATAATTTGACAGAGAAAAAATGTTTACTTACTAAGTTCCCACTAGACAAGGTAGACTGTGTGAATGTATCAATATGTCATGACAACTTTCACTTTTTAGCTCTTTTCTGTATTAGTAGGTGATGGGTAGTGAGCTTGTTCCAGAGCAAGCATTCTTTACCAAATTTTAGCCTACTTTCTGTGGCTTTCTTAGTCCTCTATGTTATTCAAACTGATAAACTTATTTTCCTAATCACCTGAGTAGCGTCATTAATCTTTTTGTTCTGATTGGACAACCAAGGTCCAATAGTTCTGTAGTGCAATAAAAGTCCAAGGTTCTGTAGTGCAATAAAATCTATTAAACCATCCATCACATCCCACAGAATTACTCATTTAAGATAAAAAGTTCGCTATTGATAAAAAAAAAAAAAATATGAAATGATCACAAACAACTGTGAAATAGAAGTTTCATCATGGATTTGTAGATGTAGCTGTTCAGCCTTCAACTTTATAGGTCTGTCTGCATTCTGTAGTATAGAGACTGAATAAAGGGGAGGATATTAAGTACTGTTCACAGAAGCACAGAATCACAAAATAATTAAGTCTAATCCAAGCATTCTGCTGAAGAAGGTCGAGCAGATTGCTCAAGACTATATCCAATTGATTTTGAATGTCTTCAAGGACAGAAAATCTCCAGCCTCTCCGTCCAGCTTGTTCCAACACTCCAGTGACTACTCTCTCTCTGAAGAAGTTTTTCTATACTTTCATTTCATTTCGTGTCCATTTTCTCCAGTCCTATCACTGGGCTCCACCGACAAGAGTCAGAGTCTGTGTTCTCTACGTGCTCTGTTCAGCTATTTATAAAAATAATATGATTCCCTCTGAACCTTCTTTTTTTCCAGGCTTAACAGCCTCAGTTTTCTCAGCCTTCCCTCATGTGAAAGATACGCCTATCCCTTCATCTTCATAGTACCCCCCTCCACACTGTCCACAACTCTCTTGTACTGCAGAACCCAGAGTTAGACACAGCACCTTAGATGTATCCTCACTAGGGATGAGCAGAGAGGGAGGAACCTCAGTGTTCTTCTTAACACACCTCAGAAGACCATTGACTTTCTTGTCCACAAGGGTCCTTTGCTGGCTCATGATCAGCTTTTCCACTAGGACTCCCAGGTCCTTCACAGGGTTACTTTCCATCTAATTGGCCCACAACTTGTACTGGTGCATGTGACTGTTCCTTCTCTGGTACAGGACTTGACATTTCCCCTTGTTGAACTTCATGAACTTTCATATCTGGCTGTTTCTCCCATCTGTTAAGGTTCCTCTGAATACCACTTCCTCTTGAGCTACTCTACACAGATTTTTTACTGTTTGCAGTCCAAAATAACTCTTTCTGGCATGATGTAGCCTGGAGTAGAAGGCTAGTAGTGATGCCCCTTCATTATAAGCAAAGGAAACCTGGTCACAAAGAGGGCAGGAGTTGGGACTGGAGCAAGGGCTGGATCAGTACAAGCAGAGTAATGGAGCTAGATCTCCTACTCTATGTCCATGGAACTTCCAGTACATATGGTAGTGAGAAAAAGAATGTAAAGTTTTAGATAAGCACAAGATTTCAGAATTTCAGGTCAAAACAAGGAACAAAGCAAAAAGGAGAATCCACAGCTAATGATATACAAAGATAGCAAATAAATCAATGAAAATGAAAAGTACAGTGAGGTAAAAAAAAAAAAAAAAAAAAAGGAGGAGAGAAAAAGTAAAAAATCAATTGTCAAATGCAAAAAAAATAAAAAAAAGAAGGATAGGTTTATGAAGTGGTGTTGAATATACTGGAAGATTCTGGAAGAATTTTCCTTTAACTGAGCTTGTACTTCAACAGATAGGATTAATATTCAGTCTAAGAGAGTCTTTCTACAGTTCAGTCTCAATAGTACTTGTTCCATTCCCTGACTAATGAGTCTTTCTTGAGTTTTTTTTGTACATATTTCCAAAGAGACATCACATTCTCTGTTGGTTTTCATTTTGGGAGAATAGTTTTTGTTTTCTTATTCTTTCTACTCAAAGTTTTAAAGGTTTTATATTTTGGAACTATAAACCCTTTCTTGTTTGCTTTTATTCTTTTCTTTTCTTCAAGCAATCCAACATTGCTTGTTGCAAATTCAGGGTAATATTTCACTTCAGGGCTGAAGTAGAGCAGGATAATTGTTTCCTCTACTTTATATTCACTTCTATTATTATTATGATTGTGCCATTTTCTTTTCTGCAATAACTACAAAACTAACTTTTTCTCAGTCTTTAATTTGATTTAGCTTCTACTTACTGAAACAACTGTATCACTGTGCATGAACCTATCATATTTTGAAAAAAAAATAACTTGGCTGGGTGCAAGCTAGTATAGCATTGAATCATCAACTTCATGAAGAAAAATAAAGACAAAGTAATTATTGTCATGGAGATTTTTGTCAATTTGTCCCATTCTTCTCAAGGAAAACAGAAGTAGTGGCAGACTTGAGTAAGTAGTGAGACCACTGATCTTTGTTTTGTTTAGATCATGCTGGCTCATGACTTCACAGTTCTTGAAATACACACAAAAAAGGACCCTTGTATCTCACTTTCTGCTTTTCTCTTTTTGTAATTCAGCCAATACAAAACCAAGTTTGCTTTCACTGCCTTTGCTTCCTATTTCATGCTATCTTTTCCAACAGTTGCTAAGGGAATAAGAAGACATACAATTGAAAATAGCATTATGGAGAACCTCTATCATAATGAGCTCTTCTGCCATGTCAGAGAGAAGCAGTCCTCCTTTCTGTAGTTCTTACATAAAATGGCTTTCATGTCTTTCTGCCTCACTGAATATTTATGCCATTCACTATCTCTTCTGAAGGCAACTTTCTTGTCTCAGTTTCCTAAACCTTTTATTCATCTGCAATTATTTATTATTCACAAATTCTATTCAGTTTTTAGAAGCACAGCTGCAATTTCAGTTGACCTATATATCTTGCAATAGAATTGACCCTATATCTCTAAATATGAAATCTACTCTGAGGAATTTTAGGACACAAACTATTACAGATGCTGTGCTAGGTATAGCTGAAGCCTGCATCATTAACAGCTGAGCTAGTTGTACCTGAATTAAATATAAAGACTCATTTTGTGTTCTATATTTTATCTATTTCAGAGAGTACCTGCTGTTCCAGTGTGCTGGCAACCCATTGTTATTAATATTTTCTTTCAGACACCTTGAGAGGCACGGATTTACTGCTGTTCTCATGTTTCCTCAAACGAGATTTATCAGAAGAAGGTTCTGCCTTCTTTCCTCACAGTGGAATGCTTCTTATTCACCACTTAGCTTCAGTAAAAGGAAGGAGAGCAAAGAGGGAAAGGATGGAAGTATTTGCTTTTGCCCAAATTCACAGTCAGTTTATGGCAGAGTTGCAGTCCAGACATGCTTTTGGAAGTTGTACCAAGATTCTAATCCTACTGTCATTCCAGATTTTCTGTGCAGTATTTTAGTCCTTATTATGTATGTATTTTTCCACACTTCCACACTCATATCTAAATACTCTACAAAGGATTGTGCTATAAAAGATTCAACTGTAATTATAGGCATAGTAGGACACAGCAACAAATCAGTCTGTGACAAAGCATGAGAAAGTTTGAAGAACTTTTGACATTTTTTGAAGTCTCCAACTTCACATGTGTAGCCACAAATACTGAATGTCAGTAGGGAAAGGGAAGTTGATCTCCCCATTCTTTTCTCATACAAGCCTCAGAACATTTACCACTACAATCCCTTCCCTCCCAGCTCTACCCATACACACAGCCACATAATTCTGCCCTACTCAGCATAAGGCATAGCTGTAGGTTCACATCTCAGTCAGCCACACACAGAGAGGAAGAAGTCCTATCCTGCTTCCCTACACAGCTATTTCAAGACTAGGCACAGACTAGCTTTAAATTCTGGGAACTGTTTACGTCAGCCTTGCTGGTGGCAAGCCTCCTGCATAAAGCTCACATGCTTAGATAACTCTAAGGTAAAATATAAATCAGTTGTTCATGACAGTTTGAAACAAATGGATGACAATAAGACGTGAGTAGACTAAGAGTGTGTGGACAATATAGGTTTTTATTAACAAGAAAATGCAAAATCTTTTTAAAAGCATGGCAAAAATACTACATTTCTCTTCAATTTAAGTTAAAAAATACATGAAGAGTGAAAGGGAAAAAGGTTGATTCAGGAATGCATGTAGTCACTAATTATTTTTCATGTGCAAAAGCAGCACTTTAAATTCATAGAGTTAATTAGCTGTTTCTTGATAACATAATGTTTTGTATGTTTATTAGGCCTGTAAACATGTCACTTTATTAGAAATTGATGGGCATTGAAATCGCTGCATCCTGAATATGTGAATAGCTGCATCACATCTCATAAAAACAGTTAGGACCTGGGCCACAAATTTAACTAATCCAAGTCTGCCTGCAAGCTTTCATCATAACACTGATTCATTTTCAAGACTTCATACATATTGAAAAAAAAAAAACCAAAAACTATGCAAAGAAATTGAATCATTGCTAACGAATGTAGTATACAATTGTTAAAAATATTTGCAAAAACCCAAGAGCAAAAAAATGTATATTTGTACTAATGTTTGCTAGGTGCTATTTTAAAGACTAGCTGTAAATCCTGTTTTAAATGTAACCTAGTTTATTTTCAATTTTCAAATGTGTCTCCAATGAAAGATATTTACATGTATGTTGAAGTGCTGTTAGCATTTCTTAAATGTTTATATCCCACGGTGAATAGCTGCTCCCTATGTCAAAATCATTGCAGCTTAGTAGTCATTCTAAATGCAGTTTGATAGAATTGGGCCTCTGATGAAATACACTATAGCTATTCTTTTTCTCAAGGTCTGTGAAAGAATTTTGTGGTAAGGAGCAGTCAGATAAAAATTAAAAACGATCCTTGTAACAGAAAAAAAAAAATATCACCACAGTACTACACAACATGATCTAGTATTGTATAATGTTAGGCACTAGAGTTCTCCCCACCAAAACAGTAGACTACTAATGGTAAGAAAGAGTTGGAATACAGGTCTCCCAGTCCTTAAGAAGATCTTTATAGACTAAATTTTTATAAAAAAAAGTAGAAACTAGGCACTGACACATAATTTCTTCTTGCTATGTTTTATAAGAAAACTATAAGCCTTAGTTTTTTGGGAAAAAAAAATAGTTACAGGAAAAATTATCAGCTTCTGTACAGAGTCATTAGTGGCTCATAGATTTAAGATGGAATTTTAGTGCTAAAGAACAGTGGAGAGGGTTGCTATAGCCAGTATCTGGTTTTGAGTTTATACTCATCTAAGCTCTTTATTGGATTTATGTGTGCTTCTGTATTCCTCAGAAACATTTACATTTATTTTAGCAATAAACTTAGAAATCTTTTCAACAATCGACTATAAACTAAAATGAGACAACTCTAATAGTAAAGCTATATTGTCTGTAGTTTTCTTTCACAGTTTCAGAGCAGTGTAAGAGATCTCACTGTGGGCCCAAGTGAAAGCAGCAAATATGCAACCAAGTTTGTCCCAAACACTTCAACAGAATTATAATACTGAAAATTCGTATACAGCATGTATCTACATGCACAAAAATGGGTGTTCTTTGTGCTGCTGACATGGCCTCTACGTCACTGCCTACAGATAGCCCAATATACTTTATCACTTTTAATGAAACAGGTTTGTTCCTCTCATGGTGCAAAATAATTTTTAATGACACAAAGCTGTCTTAGTATCACCTTCTCATTTCTATATATAGGTAGGTATACCTTAAAATCGGATGGTATAATCTTGGGCTGAGCGGACACTAGTTGATTTTGTCAGGTAGATATTTCCTTGCATGTTATATTGCATAGCAATTTTCTCGATTCAAAGTTTATAGTGAAAAGAGAATTTGCTTTCAGGTTGCTGCTTATTGTGTTGTAGATTACCACTGAGTACAGCTGCTTCCTTCTGTAACAGCTGCTGCAAGGAGCCAGTTATGATGCCAAAGGAAATGTAAAATCTGTACTCCTACACTTTCCCTGGTAGTAAGCACAGGAAGAAAGCTGAGAATGATTCTTGTACCAGACTGATGATACACAATGATACTATTTTTTTCCTATTCCACCTGACAACAAATATCTGCCAAAAGCATCCATTATAATTTTACAATCTTAAAAAAATCATATTCTGGACATGCCAATCTTTAACTATAGTCACACTAATTGTGACCCGGAGTCCAGACTCATTAATTATTTGTGCATAGTGAGTTGGTTGGTCCATTTCTTCCTTATTTGATAGGCATGAGAATGATCGAGGGCCTGGAACATTTGCCTTATGAGGAAAGGCTGAGAGAGCTGGGCCTGTTCAGCCTGAAGAGGAGAAGGCTGAGGGAGGTCCTGATTAGTGTCTTTAAATACCTCAAGGGAGTGCCTGAGGAGGATGGGGCTGGCCTCTTTTCAGTGGTGGACAGCGATAGGACTAGAGGAAATGGCTACAAACTGAAGCATCAGAAGTTCCACA
>JAVCKT010096171.1:0-13512 GCA_032273925.1 Rhynchotus rufescens
TTTTTTTTTTTTTTTTTTTTTTTTTGAGGTTTTTATCCCTAAAGTCTTAGGGCTTTGAGCTAATACCAATGACGGATGACCTACCGAGGGATTAGACCAGCCTTCACCAGTAACAGGTGCAGAGGTTGACAAGGATGGCAAGAGGGACCATGAGAGGAAAGAATAAACAGACTGGGACTTGTCAGGCTGGGAGAGATGTGCGTGAGCATCGCCAAGCAAGAGCCTGTGTCATCATGGGGGATGGAGAGGAGGCAAAGCGGGAATTAGGATTCTTTAAGCAAGGAAACGCCTTTTACCTAGCCATAATTCAGTTCTGCAATACACTGCTGCAGGATCTTATGGATGTCGGGAGCATTAATGAGTCTGAAAAAAATATATACAAAAGATATACATACTAAAGGAAGATATATATCACCTAATAAACATGACAGCCTGGCTGTAAACTTTTATTCAGTATTTAAATCCCTGATGACCAGAAGTTGTGCTGATCTAAAAGGTTAAGATTTACCTCATACTTGTTGTTTTTCTATATTCTTAAACCCAGAACTTCTGCCCTGCACCTTATGAATGCAGAGGAAGGGCGGTAGCAGCCAGTCTCTCCTGTTTCTAACCCCACAGCACTTTTTACCTGTTAGCAACATGTAACTCCAATGAGTTAGCTGTGATTAATGCCAGAATGGGAGAGACAAATTCAAGCTCTGCACTTTGCTTTCTCATGCATGATTCTCTAATGCAAGATCTCCTGAGTTTACTTTTCAAAACTGAAGCATTTGGTGCATGCCAAGTGAGCTGGCATTGGTTGGTTGAAGAAGTATCAAACAAAGTACAAAGAATGGCTCTCATCTTGCCCCAAATGGTTACCCAGGAACTTTTAGAAGTCTTGTTATCAGAACACAAGCAAAAATCCAAGAAATTTTCAAGCAGGCAAATGCACAAGCACACATTAGGTTTCTTATTCTGGGGCTGCTCTGTTGATTTTATGCATATTACAATACCACAAATTATGGAAACCCGCAGGAAAACTTGGAAGTCACAAATTCAATGCACTGTTTCATATTTTATTTTAATTTGGCCAACTTTTTCAGCAGGCTGAAGAGCAGTTTGAACTGAAATTTGAACTGGTATGACCTGTAATGCTGAATTCATCCACATCCCACAGCGTTTGTACTGCGTTCCGCATGCACTCAAACTTTATCAGTTCTGGTTTACCATCTAATTTGAAATATACAGTTTCAGATTCTCAAATGACTCAAAACTTCATAGCAGCATATTTTACAGTAGTAAAGGGTCAGCAGAAAACCAGAGACTGCTCTTCTTCCTTCCTTCTGTCCTTTCCTGCTCCCTGCTCAAAGGTAGATAAGCAGATACAAAGACAGGCACTTAGAAAGGTACTGTCAGTCTTCTCATCATTTTAATGCTTTGCTTTAATCTATAATTTGATTACAAAACTATGTAATTTTTATCTTCTTACATGGCTGTGACAGCTGGAAACTACCAAACTACCGACAGATGTCTAAATGCCTTTGAAAATAAATGCCCTAGGAAAATACCAGGGATTAGATGGAATGTATTTGAACCACATTCTTAGATTAGTCAGCAATCTTTTATTCCTAAAGTTATCATATAAAGAAAATGGAAATATCTAGGAGACGTTAGAAGTGAAGCCAGATCATCTGCCACAGCTGACATGCCATTAGGCAACTGAAAAATGTGTAAAAGGACATGAGTGAAAGAAGCAGCCTGCTGAATGTGGCCTAGAAAGGGAGAACGCTGGGGTTTACCAACATATGAGCAGCAATCTGCACTGAAGGCCAATAGCAAGGACTTATCCCTGACTATCTAACAACATAGTAAGAATCAGATTCATATTCTATGAAATATCTCTCTGTATTCAGAAAAAGCAGCTCCACGTAGGAATTACTTGTTAGCAAAAGCCACTGCAATTTATATCTGATTCAGACCTAATTCCATGCAGACAAGTTTTAGGCTCTAAGATTTACACTGCCCTTTTTTTTTTTTTTTTTTTGCAAGTTTTTAGTGCTTTTGGCAAAAGGCAGTTATAGAAAAGGTAGGTGTAGAAAGTTATAGAAAGTCATGGTATGCATCAGGAGTCTGTATTTTAAATGGAAAACTCGGATGTTTGTCATTCCAGCCTCTTACTGTGTACTCTGACCCTTATAAGACCACATATAGAGGCTGATGAAGAAGGTGTTTAAAAAAAAGAGGGAGGCGGAATGGATCTTTCAGCTTAGATAAAAGGCTTTGGTAGAAGTTTTTAATACCAAAATCTTCAGATCAGTGCAAGTTGTGTGGTCTTACAAACTTGAACATGTAGTACTAAAAAACAAACAGCAAACTAGTTTCACAGCTCTATGGCCAGAGCTTTGTTAAATGTGGGGCTCATCTTGCTTTGCCACCCAGCAGGGCTGTCACCCTCAGCAGAGTCAAGACGCAGCAGTTGTGCTCCCAAGCATAGTGCTCTGCTGTCTGACTGCTTCCCAGCACCTGGTCCCTCAGTCCTCCACTTCCACCCCAACCTTGGAGGCAGCTGCCCACTCTAGAGGCAGAAAATTTGGAAGCATGAAAAGGAAAGACTTCCAAGCAGCCTGGATGTGACCTGCTCGAACTCAGCACCCCAAAAGCTCACCGAGTGCGATCAACTATGGCTGCTACTACTGCAAGTTCATTTTATGGCCATTCGCCTGCTCGTCTGTGCTAGACAGAGATAATGTCTGCAGTAACGAGCGCAGCTTCAGGCCATGAACTTCTCTCTGTGGGGTGCATCTACTGTGGGATTATTTGCCAAATGGGATTCTTTCTTTCTCTCCCACCTCATAAAGTTTTGAACAATTATCCATCTACATTAACTGTCATCCAGCTCTTTCTCTAATACTGGGCACCAGTCCCTGCCAGAAACGCCGGACCCAATTTCTCCAGATTGTCCCTGTGGCTTCTCCAGGCAGAGACCTCCCGGCAGGCCACCAGCACGGACAGGGCAGGGGCAGCCCGGCGCAGGTTGCAGAACTGCGCCCAGAACACACACCACTCCTGCAAACAGTCTGCAACACTTGTAACCTTTGAAACAAGCATCACGTCTCATCAAAGGCCACATCACATTTTCCAGTACAACTGTCCCCAGCATTTTAGTCACTGTCGCCCCTCAGAATTTCTCTGTGCCCCACCCTTCCCATCCAAGTTGTCCCTGGAAGCACAACAGAGGTGACGCCGCTCCACAAACCAGCTGCAGGCCCATCTGTCACTGTCTCACAGACCACCAATGGTCCACGACCACGGATTAGGAATCACTGGCCTAAAGCATCACAGAAAAGCTAGGAAATACCAACTAAACTATCTGTGGATTTAAACTATGAGAATAATAGTTTTGGCAAATCTCACCCATTTTTTTTCCGTCCATAAATTATCTAACAACAAATTGTGACTTAGATTAGCCTATTTATTATTCACAATTGCTAGACAAATAGAATCCACATGTCCCAATGCCTTGTTAAGATAAAACATCTTGATCCCGATTCCTCTGTGGATGCTGTGAGCTGGGACCATCACTGTACTATCTGGAGAAGGTAAAGTTCCTGTTTAATCAGAGCTTTGTGCTGCTGGTCAGTGTGCCATTTTTACAGGAGAATCACTGTCCACAGTTATTTATCTAGGACAATTACTTTGCAATTGTTCATTTTTAAAACAAGGACTTATGACCATGTTCCACTAGCAACTAGATACCACAGCTGCTCAAACAGGTTGTTTTCTGCTTAAGGTGACTGTTTTAATAACATTGAAACACAATTTGCAGGTGGCAAATTACAAGCTAGTCTTGCTTTAACAGTCCTAATATTTTGTATATTATGCCTACTTTCACTGCAGCAGTATCTCAACATATTCAGGAAATATCTTGAATGTATAACTAACTGTGTTTCCATATTAACGGCAATCTGGTGCCAGTCCCTGGTAAATATGTCGCACATGCCAGATTTATGCTCTTGTGCATAGGAACACCAGGATCATTGCCCCACTGCAGCTATGATTTAACTTACCCACTTAAATGGGGCTAGGATTTGATCCTTAGCAAGGAACTGGGAAACAAGGTCAGGAAAAGGAGAAAGGGGATTCTACCTAGTAAAAGAAAAAATATGTGGTAAGATAGGTCGTGGTCCTGACAAGATGCTGCAGTTTTGGCTCAAGTTATTTACATGACAATATTCTGTTCTTCACCTGGTTTGGTACAAGGGAAAGGCCGAGTAAACAGAAAATCAAGGCCACTTAGTCAAAAAAGATATTTCAAACATCCCATAATATGTGACCACATAAAAATTGTTGACTGTAGCAAAAAATGGGCCTGTAAATTTTCCAAATGTTTTCTATGGCTCTGGATGAAAAATTAAAAAAAAAGAAAAGAGAAAGTTTTGAGATTGTTATAGTATTTTTTAATACAATTTTGTAGTTTCTTTTCTGGCAGAAAATGGAAATATGTGAGCCTAGAAGGTTCAGGATATTTATTTTAATGACTGGGCTATTATTGTAATAAGCTCCAGTGATACAGGATAGCAAAATGACTGTTTAGTCACTTGAATTGTGATTACAGGATAAACATTTTTATGAAATCCTGTAAGTTGTTCTTGGAGCTTTATCATCCCTTTTTTGTTTCAACTCTATTCTCTAATTTCCTGGCTGACAGTAGAGCTGGGAATTAGCCTGAGAAGAGCCAACATCAGGTTGAAAATGCAAACGCATCTCTGCACGGTACCGCCAAACGGCACCGGGCTCTGTAATGCTACGAACTGCAGGGACACAGGCAGATGCCCAGAGCATCAGGGCGAGGGCAAATGGCTGAGCTGGGAGCAGAGACACAGCTCATGAAGTAAAATTGAAATTGAAAAAAATCATGAAGCAGGCCTTCCAACGATTACTGTTTGATTTGTGACAGTCACAAGAAATTTGTGTAGAAAAACAAAAATACACAAAGATAATCTCTGGATGGTACCAGCTGTCAGAAAACACTAAGTTTGCATCAGAGTGGTATTGGTAACTTAGTTTGAATGCACATTCACTGCAAAGGGGCAAAACAGGCTGCGTGAGATGATCTCCGTGGGCTCCCTGGGCCCTCCTGAGCCGTGAGGCTCCTTGGCCCTGCAGCTCTTACGGACAGCGGTTCTACAACACCTTGGGCCAGCTCAGATTCTGCGACATGCCCTACTTGGCACTGCATTTCAGTATTGCCACACACGCATTCTGGAGTACTGAGGCACTGGTTCACCTGGGAGCACTAAGGTGTGGGCAGGTATCAGGAAATCTCTCTGGGACTCCCAGCTTGCTACAGGGCTGGACAGCGGCAGGAGCTCTGTGTGCATCTCTGCGTCCCCCCCAGGGGAAGGACCCTGCTCTGCCCTCAAGGGCTGCCTTGTCACACAGCACAGCCACGGGGATCAGCTTATAACTCAACAGAATTCAGATATGTTTCTTGTTTTAAAAGGGTAACTGAGGTAAAACCACAAGATTTTGTGTTTGGGATTGGCCTTGTAGCTCACGGATCAGGGCTGCGCCTGCTGCCGGCCAAGCTGCTGCATCCCCAGCCTGCTGCGGAGCTTAGGTCTGTGGTTTGGGTTCATTCCTGAAGGACCCAAATCAATATAAAAAAGTGGTGAGAGACAAGGAGCTGGCCCAGAGAGAGGGCTTGCAGAAGCAAAAGTGAATTCACGATCCTCAGGGGGGGGAAAAAAAAAAAAAGGAGATGGGAAAGGAGAAGGGAAAAAGAAGGGAAGGGAAAGGGAAGGAAAAGGATCCTTTAGTTCATATAGTCTGGAAAACCTGGACCTGCCAGATGGACAACCTGTACAAGCAGAAGAGCAGTGAAGTGCAGGGACACCAGTTCACTGTTCCCACCAGGACAACAGCCACCAGGGCAGCCGGGTGTTCTCCCCTTCGCCTGCCTCTCTGCTTCTCACAATGGCACTTCTTTCCATCGGTGCTACATAATCAGTATGTGTCTCCAGACAGAGACCTCTGTGTGCTTCTTCCTGCCCCCTAGAAATTCTGCCATCCCAAGCCTGGCTTTGCTGGCTGCATCCCAAGTTTTTCTCATTATAAACAATCAGTAACAAGGAAAAAGCTGTAGTCACAGAACATTGTTGACTCTGAGTCCCGTTG
This sequence comes from Rhynchotus rufescens, assembly GCA_032273925.1. Classification (NCBI taxonomy): domain Eukaryota; kingdom Metazoa; phylum Chordata; class Aves; order Tinamiformes; family Tinamidae; genus Rhynchotus; species Rhynchotus rufescens. The sequence continues at coordinate 6,160 of JAVCKT010096171.1, forward strand.
GGATGCACAGGGTTCCCGGGGTCCTTTGACAACATGGTGCATGGATTAGCTACATCAGCACACGAAGGTCTTTACACTCTCTCAGCAAAAGAATGAGGTTTTCATGGGATACTTTGTTATATTGTGAAAAACCTGCACAGTCACTGTCTAGACATCCTGGGCACCCATTCCATTTCAGTGCATCACAACAAATTTGACTTAATGCATCTTAACAAATGAAAGCTCCCTAAACACGATACCATCAACAGGACACAATCGTTTTGGGCTTATGGGGGCATCTCATGTTCCATTAAGCTCATCTCTGCAAGGAACAGCAGAGGAACATTCTGTTCTTTTTTTAAAAAGTGCTCACCTTTTCTTATGTTACATTATGTTATTTTCAGTCCTTTAACTTCTGGAAAGTGAGGGAGAATAATGAGGGGAAGAATAAGAAAAAGTAAAAATTAGGTTTTCCTACAAAGAAAATCATTAAAACAGTAACAGAATTTGACAGATTCCAAATGAAATAAAACATTAACATTCATCTTTCCATTTCCATGGGAAACATACACACTTGTTACCAGCTTTCTACATGGCACTTTACACCTTGCTCTTCTTTTGACATTTCCTGGCACAGCAACAAAAAGACACTAACAAAATGACTTGCTACAGGGAATATGGAAGTAGAAAAGAGAAAAACGTAGGACCTTCTTCTCCAGCTCGGGTTAAGTGCTGAAGGTTCACAGCGCCAAAACGACAGGCCGACTGGTGTTTGGCACTGTGATCTTCTCTGTATAATTTCTGCACTACAGATTGCCCAGCTCTGAAATTTCATGCAACCAATTAAAGATTCTACATTGTATATGTTTTTCCCAATACTTCAGGAAATTTGCAATTTATCCTTTCAGCTGTGGTGATGGGGCTGGTTCTGAGGAGGGATGAGCTTGGCTCTGGTTCCCCCTTACTGATGATAAAAAGTGGTGTTACTAAAGCTAATTAATAACCATTAGCTCTCAGTACTACAAGCATCATGAATAAATGCTTGTAATAATACAATAATAATTGAATAATAATTGAATATTAGTCCTAATAAATGAATATTAGTCCTTTCCAAATTCAACTTCTATGACTTTGGTTTGTACTTAGAAACGCCTTATGTGCTTTGAGTTTTCAATTTGGAGTTGCTGGATATTAGATGTAAAGGCTGGGATTCACAACCAAGAGTTAGAATTAAAAACACAGCCTTTTTATTGCACTTGTGTTCTTTTAATATTGTACAGTGTGAAGAAGCAGTGAAATCTTGTCTAGTTTTTGGGTAACCTTGCAAAACATATTTTCCAAAACAAATAGAGAAAATATGCAATTAATTTGTGTTTCTTTGTACCATGTCATGTCACTTTAATTTTTCAATACTGCTTTTATTTTGATTCCAGGAAACACAAAATAATCACAGTTATATTGACAATCATACTGTGGCTATTAGAAACATCATCTCCAGCACTGACCACTGTAAAGGGCACTTAGGGCTGAGACAAGTACACCCAGCCCAAACACCTAATGAGGGAAACCCACCGGGTTGTGTGAAAAACAGGACTCCCTGAGCACCAGGGGAGTCGGCAGCCTTTGAATTCAGCGGCTCTTCCCCATGCTGGGAACGTATTCAGAAAGTCTTCTCCATGGTTTTATGGGAGTCACTTTGTTAGGATTACCCCAAAGCACTGTGAATTACTCCATTCCACTAGTCCCACGCCTGGGACATCACTATCCAGTGGAAATGGCTATTCCAGTATAGAGAGCAAGGGGGGCAGACTCTAGGCCAATGGTTGTGTGAAATGGCTCTCTCCTTCATAATCCAAAGTTAATTCTTCTGGTAAATTCTGCAGCTGCTTTGCTGTTCAGATTACATGTTGAGTCTTGACACACTGACTTCACAGAATATCCCTCACTGACTTCAATGGAAATACATATTTTTTTCCATGATGGTTGGATAGGATGACAGTCGAGCACATTCTGAAAACACATACGCAAAATGAGAAAGTTCAACACGGCCTTCAGCTCAAAGCAGCAACATTCATAGCATTTCATCTGACACCTTTCTACAAACAGTATGTAGCATGAATTCAAACCCATGTTCTTATTTCCTTGCAAGTTGCTCAGTGAATATGCTAGAGACTCAGACAAAAGTTCCTTAATTTAACAAATTATAGAACCACAGACCAAATCACCCACATTTGCTAAAGAGAGTTATTAGATCTGACTATCTTACTCTGGAAATAATAGCTGGGAAATAATGGCATTCTCTGCTACACAACGTTTGGACACTTTCTTCTGCTAGTTTAGTATCTCATTTCTCTCTCCCTTTCTCTCTGAATACTGGCAATGATCTATCTTGTGGTTGCTTTCATTTCTGCTTTGAATGTCTTCCTCCGAGCTAAACTGGCGAGCTCTCGGGTTTGCTTTGTTCTCTTCTTGTTTACATGCTGGATTGGAAACCTTCAGACGTCAATATTCTAGCAAAATTTTATCTCTGAACAGCCCCTCCTAACATCACTTCAAAGGCTCAAGGACACTGACCTCATTTCTCCAGTGCTGTTCTACACTGTAGTCCCCCCAGAACAGAACCAGGGTCCCACCAGAACAGAACAGCCGGCGAGTCCGCCTGTTGCCAGTACTGTCAGTTGTCTTTTCTAAGCACCATTCACCACAGTGAGGAGGTCCCCAGACAGTCTGGTCCAGAACTTTACCTTCAGCTGTGGCCTGTGACAACTGCTTCTGAAGAAGGCACAAGAAGGCTGTCATGGACAGCTGTACAAACCTGGGCAGGGGGGACTGGAATTAAATTCCATGTATCCTACAGGGGACCGGCATGTATGTCTGAGCAGCAGATCTCATATTCCTTGAAATTCTCTGACCTGCCATAGCTAATATGATTAGAATTACTGGCCATATGACTAGTTATCCTTGGTCCCAGGTCTCACTCAGTTAAAGAACTCGGTCAAAATGCTACTCAAACCAGGGCTCCAACTCTGTGTCTTCACTGGCAACAAGGGATAGCTGTTTGTGCTGAGACCAGGGCAACTCCTAGTCCTGTTTCTCATGCCCTAATTTTGTTCACCACCACCACTGGTCTGTTTATAGAGGCAGTGAGGAATTACTGGCACACATGCTAAGTTTGGCATGAATGGAGATAAAGGTGTTAATAATGACAGGGAGATAAAAGACTTTCAAATTAAATTAAATTTGATTTTAAAATTAAATCTGAGAGAAGTCATCACCACTGCTCTAATGTTATGGTTGAAGGCAGCAACACGAACTCATAGGTTTGAGACTACAGGAGCTATGAACATACTTGCTTTGCTCAGATTGCTAAGGAGACATAAGTTAACATGCTAGCCTGGCAGCTGTGCAGCACGGGGCTTATTTTTAATGCTCAAGTGAGCACTGACTATTCTTAATTACAGGGTTAGAGCTGAGGTTGCGTTGGGTTTAAGGACAGCAAAGGCTAAAGAGCTGGTCACTAGACCTGAAAGGCTGGCAGGGTAAGATGAACACCAGTGTTGCCAGGGGAATGTTTAATTGTTTTATGTAGCAGATTTCAGTCATTCAACAATAGTTTATTTTGGAGGAGGAACTGGAGCAGCAGTGACTGATGCCATCAATTAGCTGACAGCTTTCTCCACGTCTAGATAGCTAGGAACAGAGCTCTAACAATCTGGGACTCGGGACTTTTCTTGCGCCAGGACATTGGTTTCGGCTAGCAAGGAGTGAGAAAGTTTTCTCAGCATTAAATCCTACATATAAGATGCCTAGTGCTGGCACAGCAAATGTCTCAAGATGAAGAAGCAGGAGCAGAAGACAGAGCTTCAGGCATCTAACGACTTCCCCGGGCCAGCAAGTCTCCAGGTTGAAACCTGGAAAAGGTTTCTCCACCTTTTCACTGTTGAGGACTGAACTCCACTGCTATTTTCAGCACATCTAGGAGAACACACTGACAATGGTGAAGGGAGAGTGAAGAAGAATGCCTATGTGCTAGGAGATGGGGCTGCTCTTTTTACTCCTTACTTTTCTGCGAATAGACAGACTGCCACATCAATACAAAATGCACCTAAAGACAGACCTGCTAGATAGAACAGTGAGTTTTTGCCCACACTTCAAATTCACAGGGCCCTCTCACAGTGTCATGTACTCTACATATCCCACACCTGAAAAACAGGGTCATGTTTCTAGAAATGGGCCTGCCTGTACCCAGCACCTTTCACCAGTGGGCGCTCACTGTGCCTGGCCAGCTGGCACAACAGCCTAACAACGGCGTCAAGGAAACTAAGACTAAGTGCCTCAACCAGGACCTACTGCCCCGACTGTGGCAGCGAGGTCGGCAGCAACCCGCTCGCTCCGTCGCACAGGGCTGCAGTCAGACCGCAGCGCAAATCCTCTGCCACCTATATGTTCTGCAAAAGAGACGGCACATTCCCATAGCATGGGAGAGCAGATGTCAACAGGAATTACTTTCAAAAATTAAGAACATGCTAAAGGGCTGGAAATATTGCTTGCAATAAAACTTTAAGCTCAGTAAAGTTAATGGTAAGAAAATGAGTTTGTTATTTTTTTTAAAAAAGTAATATTTTATAATATTGGCAATATATTTTTCTAACAAAAAAAGGTGACTAATGCAAAATTTAAAATACAATATAAATGAATTCCAATCAAAGGACTGAAATATCAACAACGGAAGTGACCAGAGAGGAACTGACTGCCAATCATTATACTGAGCCACAACATAAATTATTTTGAAATGTAATTACAAATATAATAATACATTGGCTTTCATTAAAAAAAATCACAAATTTCTAAGGAATTGATTATAGTAATGAGAAAATAATTCGTGTAATGTACTCTACAAACGTCATTCCATTGCAAAACAGGAATATTTAGGCAGTAGGCTACACCATCAGTATGTGACTCCGTATGTACTACAAGTAATAAATTTATTCGTTCTCCCAGGAAGAATATTTGGAAAGAAATAGTTGATTGATTCTTTCTTGATTCATGTCAGTGTTTGCTTTGAGTTTGCTCCGAAACTCTCGTTTTGACAGCTTAAGGAGTCTTCCAAGACTTTTCTGATACAATAATGCAGGCAGTAAATAGTATCTGTTACGATAGTGAGTCAGACCCATGGGAAGAACATAGCCAAACCACCTCTACAGTCTAAATACAGTCTAAAATAGATGGCTACCACAACATAATTCTATGATAATTTTTGCTCAAGAAATCAGTTGTTTCTGATCTATGCTTCCCCTTTCTCATATCCGCAATGGCCTATAATGTTTCTCTGAATACTACCTGTAAAAATAGTATTTCTTGTTGGGAATGGCTTAAAGAAAAAAAAATAGGCTTTCAGGGTCTCAATATCCATGTTCTTTTTTGTAACAGTAAAATTTCATCTCATGTTAAAGAGATGCACCCACCTGCACTTCCACGGCCTCAGTGCTGATGTGTTCTGAGGCCAGCAGTCTGCTCCCCTAGCATGCTGCAGATATTAAGCAGAGTTTCTCTCATACATATGGCACGCTAAAGCAGTATCATCAGGCAGAAATACATTTCAGCGGTAACTGAGGGGAACTAATTTGATTCTAAGTGTTAGAGCCTACCACAAGCCCAAGAATATAAACCCAGTCCCGCCCCCCCATTTAAACCACACAGTGCCGTTGCAAGAGCAGCAACACAGGCTTGTGGGCTTTGCATTTCAGGTCTGAGTGCCCAGCAGCACCCTAGTCTAGCTCTGTAAAACCAGCACTTCCCCAGAAAGCCAGGATTTTTGCTAAGACGTGGTGCTGCAGGCACCTGCTGTATGCAAAAAGCATTTTGGTGGCATCGCATTACACACAGTACAGCAGCCAAACTCTCCTTCCTAACACACACAAGGAGTGGATCAATTTGAAGGCCCCATACATGTACATGGACAGAAAAGCGCTGGTTTGGGGGGTTGCTTTTGTTTTCTTCAGGGCTTTCCCTGTCACTGATCTCAGCTGTCCCAGTAGCAGGGGCTCACACAGACTCTTCCTCATCTTCCTTTGCATCCCACCCCACCTGCCTTGTGCCTAAGGAGGATGGTGCTGAGAAAAGTAATTAATGTTGAGTTTCTCTGCTCTCTAACAGTCGGGGATGGTTGTGAATATGTTCATATTTTCTTCTCAAACATATGACAGCAGGAGGTTTTGCAGAGTCATCATCTATGACATGACTTTTCATTAGGTTGCCCACTTTGAGACTCGGGCTGTTGTGAAATCATTTTGTCTGCAAAATTAATGTTGCCTGTCTACTGAAAAGTGTGTATTGTATCCCTGGGTGCATTTTTTTAAATTTTATTCTATTACCGCATAATTTATAAGAGCTGATGGAAAGAACAAATCGTTGCCAGGCAAACAACTGTGCTAAGCTGATACAATTTAGCCTTTACAAGTAGTCACTTTCCCTTGCAGTCTAGGGCGGTTGTGCAATAAGAAGCCCACTGCAACCCCTCGAACCTGTGTCCCTTCATGTTTTAGAAATGCCTGCAGCCAAAACGAGCCCTTCTCTCTCATTAGAGCTTCTTATCTTCAGCCAGGCACCTGCTGTTCCTTTTGCATGTCAAATCAGGCAATGCAGAGGCAAAGGCTGTACCCTTCAGGTACTCACTGCAGCTACCAGTGCCTGGCACTTAGCAGGCTTCTCGGTGGCAAATTTTAAAATGCTTTGCAAGTAGCGTCAGCCCTGCTTGATCAACGGAGGGATGAGTGGTAGCTAGCAGTATCCGTGCGCAGGCGCTTGTAGTGCTGAAGATGTACGCTCCAGTCCTTGTGACCCAAATTACTTCTAAAGTTGTTATTGAACTTCATTTTCAGAAGTGATAGTGGAGTTTTCACTGACTGCAGGGGTACTAATACGTTTCTGCCTATCTATGGGGATCTACTTAATGCAAAGTTATCCTGATCCTCAGGGTCTGGCTGCAAAGCCCCACATGCTGTGGAGATGCCTCAACCACCTCGTCTGCTGGTTGAACTTCTGTGCAGCACAACTTGCTAAATCTGCCCCGATGCTTCCTTGTGCTAAGCTAGAGAATTTGTAGTTGGTTTTTCCTCGCTTACCTTTTGACAGGCACAACTTTACCAAAAGCCACAAAATCATTAGCTTTGCCCAAGTATCAACTCTCAGACTTGTGAGTGAAAAATGTTTCCCAACATGATATTCTCCTTAGCTAGAACAACTGTGCCCTTAAGAGGCAGTGAAAGGACGCTAGTCACTCGACAAACCCCAAGTGAAAACACAGAAGACATTACATATTATTTCAGAGACCAAGTAGATTGAATGAATAGAATTCACATGGGAAACTGCCTT
>JAVCKT010096172.1:0-13510 GCA_032273925.1 Rhynchotus rufescens
CCGCCGCGGTCACCGCTGCGCCTGCGCGCCGCGCGGGGCATGCCGGGGAGGCGAGTCCGCCCGCGCCGCGGGGGCGGCGGCGGCGGCGCGGGGGCACTGCGGCTCCCAGCGGGCTTTGCGGTAACGGCCGCCGGTAACGGCCGCCGGTAACGGCCGCGCGCCCCGCCGCCGTGTTCCCCGCAGTCCTGACAGGGAACGGGGCCCTTCCCCTCCCTCTTTCCCCGCAAAAACCGGCACGCAGCGAAAACTGCCCCGGGAAAACTGCCCAGGGCGGCGGCGGCGGCGGCACGGGCCTCTGGGAGCGCCGTCTCCAGGGCTTCCCGGGAGCCTCGGCACAAATGCGATTAACGTGTCGCAGAAACGCCCGGGGAGCGGCTTGTGGGGCAGGGCGAACACAATGTGCCCTCTGTTTGCGCCTAAACCCCAGGCGTTTCTATAAAGGGCCGGCTTGTTCCTGCTTCAGCTTTCCCAGCCTTCAGCCGGGCTTGCATCCCGAGCTTTGCTCCCCGGGCTGCTCGCTCCAGGGCTTTTTGACCCCGCTGAACTCCTGCGTTCGCCGGGGAGCGGATGGGGAAGTACCGTGGGACGTGCCCCGGTGCCGCGTGTGTCATCGCGGCTCCGCGTAGCGCCCGTTCCCCGCGGAAATTGCTCCTCCTTCTTGCGAGATCCGCTCAACTGGGCCGGGATCAGCGGCGCGGGCCTCGTGCCAGCCGCACGACGGGCTCGTCCTGGCTGCGGCCTCGCGCGGCCCTCACAGGGCAGCGTCGGGTGGCTGGAGGGACAGGGACTGTTCTTGCTGGGTGGATTCGGGGTCTCGGATCGTGGGAAAACATCCCTTGGTTTCACCGTACGGTTGCCTGAGGCTCTGCGCTGCCAGGCCTGAGCGTGTTCCTCACCTTGGCTGAAAGGTGAGGAGCGGCGGTGCCAAAAACGCGTCCGTGTCCCGCTTGAGGAACGACTGCAAGCGGATGCAGTAACGAAGGGAAAGGAGGGTCTTTGTAGCTTCCTCTCCACCGGTGAAAGCCACGAGGCAGCGCAGGAGAACGAAACACCCTTCTGATTATTTGTTACCATCCTGTTGCACAATGAACACTAAGGACTGCAGCCCTCTGTCCCGGAGGGGCCTCTTCCTGCTTTGTCTCCCCAGGGAATATCTCTTTTCTGTGCGGGAAGGGGAGTCGCACGCTGCGCTGGGCGGTCCCTTACCCCATTTTTTGTGCTCCTCTTTCCCCAGTTCTGCTGGAGTCGCTTGACAAAAATGAGCAGCCGCCCAAGGGGCAGCCCCCGTGCAGGGAGGCCCCAAACGCGCCGCACAAGCCGCCGAGCGGCAACTTTGCGGCGGCCAACGGCGAGGCCGGCGGCGAGGCGCCCAAGGGCTACACGCAGGACCAGGTGGACGCGGTGAAGAGGTGCGTGCGCCGCTGCCCACGGCTTTGGGCTCGCTCCTGTGGCGCCGGGCTGGGGTTTTGCGGTGTCCCAAAGGTGACTCAGAGCGTCCGGCAGGCGCCCCTCCTGCGCGAGCTCTGCCCTGGTGGCGGTGACTCTTGTGACAGGCCACGTCCTCCTGCTGCTTTTGTGCTCACGGGCTCTATTTAATAAAGCCCCATAAAATACAAAACCACCTCAGGACACCTTTCCCCGTTAGCACGATGCACTTCCAAAGCTCCAACTGAGGAATCTCAGGGCATATTTACCTGATCTCCAGTTTTCCAAATACTCTTTCTGCTTTGTTTTATTCCTCTACGCCATTTCCAAGTACTGGAAGCTGAAGGATTGTTCTACATCCTGTAGAAATCACCTTATTTTTAGGTCTGTGAGGTAACTGAGGCTGGAAAGGAAAGACTCCCGGGTGCTGGCGGCTCTCTAAGCCCTGCAGCTCCTGCACAGCCACCCAAAACGTGACCGTGACGAAGCTGCAGCTTGTTTGCCAGGCAAATGCTTTTGCAGATGAGCTCATTGCCAGCGCAGGGGCCCTTCTACCTTGACTGGCTTGACCTGTTCTTTGAGAGTGTTTGTGTGGGGCGATGCAGGCGCGGTGTGGATGAGTGTGCGGAAAGAAACGGGTCACAGCCGAGGAAACCAGAGTTCACCCCAAACCATCAGCCCAAACGGTGCTGAGCCGTGGGGCAAAGTCAAGATTTGGGCACAAGGGAGCTTCCACAGCCCAAAATAACCCTCCACATTCTCCCATCTCTCTCCTGGTATAGGGTCAAGCAGTGCAAAGATTACTATGAAATCCTGGGGGTGAACAGGGAAGCTTCTGACGAGGACCTGAAAAAGGCCTACCGGAAACTCGCGCTGAAATTTCACCCGGACAAGAACCACGCGCCGGGCGCTACCGAGGCCTTCAAAGGTAAAGAGTGTTTCCAGCTGTGGTTTCCCCTCAGCTATCAGATGAGGGCGCTGAGCTGGGCTAGCCAAAGACAACCTCACGAGCCAAGTAGTGAAAGAAAACCCCTACGTCCCTTTCAGCCCTAGAATAAAAGGGTTATGCAAGCGGCTCCGGTCTCATGCAGTAAGGTAAAGGGGGTGTCATGGTGATCGTGGCACTAGGTTTCCCCAGGCTAGTCCTCAAATTGCTCTGCTCATAAGCAAAGTGAGGGATTTTCCCACACTGGCTCCTGAAGTTGGAATCTGCCTTGGTGCTGACACCGAAAACTTGCCCTTTTCACCTCTTTTCAGTGGTACCTACGGAGGTGACACGGGTGCGTGTGGCTGCTCCCTTGGCCCTGGTTTTGGGGCATGGGATTTGGAGCAGTGGCAATCAGTGCCACTGGCTCTGTGGATCTGGGGCCACACAGTGAATTTCCACGAGGCTAAAAACTGCCCTAAAAAATTCCTTCGGGCAAACTACAGACGTTTGATTGCTATCGTTTTACTAAACAAACACGGAACGCCTCGATGCCAGTTTTTCAGGGTTGCCTTCCGTGGCGTTTAAGCCATTTGCAGCTGTGATTCTAGCCAGCCTGGAAGTGCCGGGCACAAAATTGTGCAGAAACGGGGGGCAAGGCCAGCCTGGTGTTGGGTACAGCGTGCAGTGGGCTTGGAGCAGGCGTCGGTTCAGCAGTAAAAGTCTTATGTAAGGGGTGTGCAGCTCTCTTAAGACTTAAAGCCGTGACTGATAAGCGCGTCGGTGATGGCAAACAACGAGCTGACCCTCAGCTGCTTGGGAGAGCCCTTTTAGTGCAGGCTCCACATGAAACCGTGAACGTCCGTCGACCTCCCGTGTCTCCGCACAGCCCCTGCTCAGTGCTCGGGTGGCGAAAGGCACGTTTGTGCACTTGCAATCTTCAGCGTTGGTGTTTGCTGAGGGCTTGCACAGCAGTTACGTGCCAGGAGCCGCGCGTTGGGCAAGGTGCCCTTTATCCTCCACTGCAGGGCTCTCGGGTTATCTCTCCTATGGGCCTTGGCTTGTTGCCTCTGCTGTCCTGCAGCCCCCCAAACTGAGCTCCCGTTTGGGGCCAGAGGGGGAAGCTCGGGGGCTCCTGAGGGTTTTAGTTAATTTTTTTCCTAACGCTGACGTCTTGAAGTTCGTCTTCCCAGTGGCAGCTGATAAGGGGCTACGTTTCGTCCCCAGACCTTGTCTCGGGCCATCGTTGCCGTTGGCCAGAGTCTGCCTCGGAACGGGTTTGCATCATTCCCTTTGGCTGATGTTGGAAAAAGAGCTGAGCTGGGCTCCGCGGAGCTGAAATCCTGATTGGGGCCGAGATATTCCTTGGCCTTGGTCAGCAGAAAGCTCCACAATGAACAGAGCCCCAATCTCTCCCTTTTTCATGTTGCTTAACGTATGATTTGAGAGAGCAAGCTGAGAGTCAGCCCTTGGAGCCTGCCTTCCTTGCAGGAATATTTTGCTTGGTGTGCACTGGTTATAACCAGGAACAAACCTCCTGACTTCGTATCCTCCCCTCTCCAGCTCTAAGATGAAACCAAGCACCTCAGTCTGGCAAAAATTTCCTGGCAAAACTTTGGTTCTTGGGGTTCCTCTGCTCCCCTGCTTCGTTCCTGCCTGTTTTACATCCTCTCTAGTGCCGTGAATTTCTTCTTACCCCCTCGTGATGTCGGGAGGAGAGAGGAGGCTCCAGCAGCCGAGTACGGAGCGCAGGGTGGAAGTGGCAAATTGGGATGTGTAAAGAAAGAAGTACAGAAATAGGAAGGTGGTGGCGAGGAGGCTTTTTTGGCAGCCTGGTTATTACGTGCTGAGGTTGGGGAGGGAGTTACCTGGGTAACTGGCTGCGCTTTAGCTGCAGTACATTTCCACTGTCACGGGCCTGTCCTCGTAATCGTGCCCCTTCCTGCTGGCCCCTGGGAATGCTTTAGCTAACGGACAGGACTTGTAGGTGACGTTTCCTAACTAGGTCTCACTGGAAGCTTTCAAGCCTCTTTTGGGGATGTAGGGCACAGTGAAATCCTTTGGAGCTCTGGTTTTGGGCTGTACGGCTGAGGCTGCAGAGGGCAACTTCTGGGTAGGGTTTGTCAGCTGAGGCCGTGGTTTCCTGTGCGGTGTCTGAGGCTGCAGGACCTGGACAGCAGTCAGAAATGGCAGGCTGAATTAGGGGTGACGAGTAGCTGCTTTCCCACCAGAATTTCTTTAGAAATTCACGGCTAAATGTTCGTCTGGGAGGATTTCTCAGTGGGCTCACACCAGCTTCACACCAATGATGTTATAACTCCCCAATAATATTCTAGCTACTTGGTTTTAATTAACGAAGGCCTCGTGCGGGGAGTTTGTGGCGTGGTTTTCTTGAGGGTGCATTTGCCAGGCGTGAGCCTCGGCCTCCTGCTTCCATAAGGTCCTTCCAGGCTGTGGGAACGAGCGCGGCGTTCCCAAAGGAATGCCCTTCCCGCCGGCGTCCTCACTGCGCACATTGCAGCCATAGGTACCGCGTACGCCGTGCTGAGCAACGCTGAGAAGAGGAAGCAGTACGACCAGTTCGGCGACGAGAAGCTGCACGCGGCGCGGCCCGGCCACGGCCCCGCCGACTTCCACCGCGGCTTCGAGGCGGACATCTCCCCCGAGGACCTCTTCAACATGTTCTTCGGCGGTGGCTTCCCCTCCAGTAAGCCCGCTAAGCCTTCCTCTCGGGCCCCAGTCTGTCGTTATTGAGGGGGAGAGCCGTGTTCTTCCCCACAGCCTGGGTTTTGGAGAGTTCTCCTTCATACGTGACCCAAACACGTGGAGTTTCCGAGGGGAATTGTGTCCTGCTTGGAGAACAGCAGGTGACACCCTCAGAGCTGGGCTTCTTCCCAGCTCCGGGTGTTCTTGAGGATGGGGTGAACCTTAGAGCAAAACCCATTTATTTCAATGTTATTTGTCCAAGTAACACTGTTTTGACAAGGGGTTTTCTGCCTGCTGGTTTTAAACGCAAAATCTTCTCATCAGAAGAAGCTGCAATAACTTCTCGGCCTGGTTCTTGACCCCTCTCTGCTCTGCCACCCAGCTGAAACCCTTTCTTTGACCTCAGTCTCCCTTTCCTCCACTGGGTGCCCTAGAAAAGATCAAAGCTTTATTTCTAGAGTGTAATTTAAACTATTTGAGTCAAATCTGCATCATGTCCGTGCACGGTGCTGATCACTGTTTGGGAGCAGGAAGAAACAGAGCGCCCCTTGTTTCTCTTGATCAGTTCAGATCAAAAAGGCACATTTAATACCAGGGCAGGGGTGTTTTGGAAGCCTCTCTCGTGTTTTTTGCAGTCAGAGGTGCCTGGAAGTGGAGGCGTGATTATTTGCCCTCTCTGGACCAGCTTGCAAAAATAAATACTTCTGTTTCAGTCAGGTAGATGGAAAGTTGCTCTTTCCTATCTGACTTTTCAGAATTGGCACCCTGACTTCAGTTCCTTGAAAAAGCTCCCGGAGACCTTTTGTATTCCTGTTCTGCCCGGCGGAGAGGTGAAGCTGCTCCAGTAAAAACAGCTGCTATTTTAGCAGCTTCCTCCTCTCTTTGCCTTTCCCTTCTCTCCCGTGGGAATCCAGGAGCGGTTTCTCAGCGGGGCTCCCTTTTCAGCTGCAGTTTTGACGTTTGAGGCGAAATGGGCGGGAGCTCTCTCTCGGTGGTGGAAAAAGCTCCCAAGATGTTCTCTTTTTTAATTGCTTTTCATCTAAAATTAAATCCTCCTCAAAGTGAGAAGCCTGCACAGGATATTCTTCATAGCTGAGCCTGCTGCAAACAGGGGGTTGCTGCACTAGGTGACCTCTGGAACTCCCTTTCCAAGGATCCGGATTTCCTGCAGAATCCTAGAGTTGGCAGCAGGATTCGGTGGCCAGCACCCTGTTGCCTCCAAATTGCTCAGCATGCCCTGAGAAGATTCCTCTTGCAGCTGAGGCTTTGTGCAAGGTTTCTTACGGAAATGCTGCCTTCAGGGGATAAATATAGGGTGTTTTTGGTATAAATTCTCCTATCATTCCCCCATGATGTCTCATATCCCCGTGACCTAAAGCTACAACGAGGTGTCAAGGTCCCTTCCCTGCCTCCCCCTGAGACATCCCTGCCTCGGCAGGACCTTGGTCCCCTTTATCAGAGAGTGTCTCCCCCTGTCCTTCCATCCCCAGAAGCTCCAAGGGGCACATTTCTGTATTGCCCAGGGCTGCTTTTCCCTCGAGGAGGCTCCCCACTAGGGTGCGAGGTGCTGTGGGTTCCTTCTAACAGTTCCTTTCGCCTATAGGTAACGTGCACGTATACAGCAACGGCAGGATGCGCTACGCCTACCACCAGAGGCAAGACAGACGAGAACACCAGGGGGATGTAAGTGCAGGAAAGGACTGTAAAAGTGCATGGAAGGTACTGAAAGGTATCGGAACTGCAGCGCTCTGCCCTGCCTGCTCCACGGGTCAGTTCTGGTTTTCGCCCTTCTGGGCAGAAATGAGTAACGGGGAGCGTGAATTGGCTCCAGAACGTACGAGAAGCTGCTGGTTTAATGAGCTGGCTGCTCTCCCCGGGCTTTCCGAGCTGTCCTCCGGGGAGGAACACGGTGACGTGTCTTGAAGCGGTCACACCTTCAAATAAGATTGCGTCAGTAAAAATGCCCTTGTTTCTTAACCCCGGGCAAACATTGCTCCTCTTGTTTAATCCCTTGATTTCCAAAGGCAGAGCCCCTTTCAGGTGCTCTGAAATTGGGAAGAGCAGCCCTGGGTGGCGGGTCCTCGCGTGCCCAGGGTCCTGGCTGCTGCCCCACTGTGTGTTTCTCTTCCCTCAGGGCGGCCTGGGCTTGTTTGTGCAGCTGATGCCCATCCTCATCCTCATCATCGTGTCTGCTCTCAGCCAGATGATGGTCTCCAGCCCACCCTACAGCCTGAGTAGGCCGTCAGTACCTGCTCTTCCTTAAACTTCAGTTTTTTGCGGGGGGACAATATGGGATGGGGAATTAGCCTTGGGATTCCCTGATTTGTTTGGCCTTGTCTTGTCCCCATGTTGCTACTCCCGCTCCTGGAGTCCCTGAAGTGTCTTTAAAAGGCTGGTGGAGGAGGGAGGCTTGGGCTGTAGGCCTGGTGACAGTGTTTGCCGAGGGGGACCTTGGATGACTCCAAAGGCCAGCTTAGCTCTCAAGTCCAAGGCAAAGGCCGGGCCGTTAGTGCTGTGCATAAAGGTCACGGGCTGAGGAGTGCTGAGACGTGACGTCTGTGGTGTTGAGCAGGACTGAAAACAAGCATTTCTGCACCTAGACCCGTTTGTTTCGTATTGGTTTGGAGGGTGAGCAGCACGGCTGAGGCCCGGGCGTCTCCGTGCCCCACAGGTCGGTGAGCCACACGCAGCGGCGGGTCACGGAGCACCTCAAAGTCGTCTACTACGTGTCGGAGAGCTTCGCCAAGGAGTACACGGGCGCCAGCCTCAAGAGCGTCGAGAGGAACGTGGAGGACGACTACATCGCCAACCTGCGCAACAGCTGCTGGAAGGAGAAGCAGCAGAGTGAGTAACAGCGGCTGCACCCCCAAATGGGCACAGGTTGTGGGGTGCCCGGCTCTAACGGTGGCTCCTTGTCCCCACAGAGGAGGGCCTCTTGTACCGGGCGCGCTACTTCGGCGACTCGGACCTGTACCAGCGGGCGCAGCGCATGGGCACCCCCAGCTGCAGCCGCCTGGCCGACGTGCAGGCCTCGCTGCACGCGTAGGGCGGCCGGCCCGCTCGGCCGGGCCCCACGGAGGCGCCGCCCGGGCCCGCCGCCGCTTCCGGGCCTCACTTAAACCTCTGTCTGAGACGCGAGTCCTCGTGAGTGTCCTCGGGCCGCGCGCACGCCTGGGGCGGGGGGCGCGCCGGCCCTGCTCGCGCCCCCCGGGCCCCGGCTTTCATTGGGGCGGTGATTCCGTTCACTTTGCATGTCGGCACCCCCAGCTCTCTCCGGGCTCTTCCCGCGGCCCACTCGGCGCGGCATCCCGAGGAGCACCGCGGAAGCCTCGGCTGAGGCCTGGCCAGCTCCACACGCGGGTGGTTTTGTGCCTTGGCTGCTTAGGAGTTTCCCATGGTTTCTTTTTCCCCCTGCAAAGCCTTCAGCGGCCACCTTTTAATGACCCCTTTCTGTTGCTTTATTGTCTGTTTTACTGGAAATCTGTTATCCGGTGGCCCCCGGTGCGGTGACAGGGAATGGACTCATGCAAAACAGACCGTCCCTGTCCCCCAGCCCGCGGCCTTCCCGGGACACTACAGGGAAACCAAGCGAACAGCCGGAGCCGGGGCAGGAACTGCCTCTATTGTAGTGAAAACACGATTGTAGTGAAAACAGCGGAGCCGGAGGACGCCACCCTCACGCCTGGAGAGCTAAGGCAAGTCGAGGGGCAGGTCCCAGGAGACCTGCCTGAAAACAACGCAGGAATTTGGAGTCGGGAGCCCCGTTTCTGCTCTGTCGTTTGAGCTGCTTCTGCCGGGATAGCTCTAAAACCTCCAGGCTGCCTCTGCCCACACGGCTGCTGGGAAGAGGGGCTTCAACCCAGAGCAAAGCTCAGACCCAGCCTGGGTTTTGTGGACACCTTGGAGGCCTCTGGAATCTCCTCCAGGCCCACAGCTACCCAGCGACGTGGCCGTAGGCATAAGCGAGAAGGTTTGGCCGTGGAATTCTGGGTTGTTCCCGTTTTCCTTGGCAAACGGAGCCCATCAGCCCTCGGATGCGATCCTACGGCGCCTGCTCAGCCCACCTTCTTTTTCGGGTGTATCCTGCTGCTTATCTTGATCCACCCGCCGGGGGGTGTTTCAATAACTGCCCCGGCAGCCAGGGGGAGGTGCCCCTTTTCCTTGCGGAACGCTCCCGGGATCCCCAGCGGAGCCTCTGCGTAATCCAGGGAATAGCGAGGAGAGGGAAGCACGGGAGGGAGGCGTCGCAGAGCGACGCAGCTCCCCCTTTTCTGCCCCGGCTCTCCGAACCCCGCGGGACCTCTGGTGGAGGGAGCTGAGCCACGGTGACAGACACCCCACGGCAAGAGCCAGCCCTGAAATGAACATGGAATCGGAGCATTAGCAACGCACACACCCCCCTCTTCCCTCCCCGGATCCACCGTCTGCCTCTGACGGCAATGGGGAGAGGAAGTAAAGCCGCCCATCCTCCTCCTCCTCCTCCTCCCGAGCGCGACGCTCTGGCTGCTCCTAGGACGCCCCAGCCGCGAGGACGGACGCGCCGAGGGAAAGATAGGAAAGGAAAAGATAAAAGCCAACGCAGAAGGCGCGAAGCAACGGGAGACCCTCCGGGACGGCGCCGGTCCCTGCCCACGGAGAGAGAAACGGGACAACCGGGGGCTAAAAGAACACTTAAGAAGGAAAATATAATCTATTTAGCGTTAATTTATAGCTGTATATATGTTGTACTTTTAAACTATGCAGAGATCGGGGGGAAATGAGGGGGGTTTGAGCGGCTCTGCGGCCACCGCGGCTTGGGGGCCGCCGAATAAAGGAATTTTCACATCTGCAGTGGGTGGAAATGAACCAGGACCTGCCCGCAAACCATGGGGTTTATTTGGTTTGTTTGTGCCTGTAACTATCTCTCTTTTTCCGCCCCCCCCCTTTTCCCTTTTTTTGCAGTGTCTGCCTTCGTTTTGCCTTGTACTCAGTGCACAGGGAACAGGGCTTTCCATAACGCTCAGCCCTTTATAGTCTTATATTCCTGCCCCAACTTGGTTTTTTTCCCCTCTTGCTCCCACTTTTTGCTCAACATTGGTGTCATTTCTTCGAGGAGACCTGGAAAATCCCGTAGAGACGCGGGATCCCTTCAGGATCCCGCCCCGATTCCCATCTGAGAGCCCTTGCAAGCGAGTACGGAGCGAGCACCCTTAGTGCAATAACCCAGATCTGTTTTTATTTGGATTTATTTTCCTACCATGCAGTTGAGTTTCATCTAAAGACACTTCCAGGGAGAACCTTCCCGCTCAATCCAGGCAGGAGTCGCGTCGGGTAGGGTGGAGAGAGGGCTGGAAGAAGCCAGAGAGGTGAGAGGAGCTTTGCTTCCCTAGCAGCAGAAATCCATCCGGTTTGGGGGTTTCTTAGGGATTCCAGGGTTGTTTTTCTTACAGTTCCTCTGTCTTTGGGTGCAGTTTGGGCATCATGGAATAACATTGGGAAAAGGTGCCAAGTATCTGGCGACACGATATGCCCTAGGCAGAGCTGGCCTGGGCGGGCTCCCCCTTTCCTTTTTTCTGTGTTTTTGGCGTAGAAGTCTGTGGATAACAGGGATGAGGAAGGTGTATTTCCCGATTTAGCCTGAATTACCCTCCTGTCCATCCATAAATAAACGTCCCTAAGGCGCTTGTGTCGCGCAGGCGGGAGGCCTTTCCGATGCTCCTTGGCCCCCAGGTCCGTTCCCCGCTCCTATTGGGAAAGGCAGTGGAGGCAATGGCTCTGCCAGGTTGGCTTCATCCCAAACCATTCATTTTCGGGGGAAAAAATATGGGAAAGGGGAAACCAGCACTTGGTGTCACGAGGTCAGTCACACGCGCCCTGTGATTCCCCCCCTGTATCCCCTCTTGCTTTCCTGGGAAGGGCTAAATAAAGGCACCGTCTGGCACCTTCCCGGGAAGACGTCCTGTCCTGCGTCTGTTTTCCCCACGGGGACCTTGTTTTCCCCCCTCGGCGCTTCCCAATTTTAACCTCGGAAAGGGCAGCCAGCTAGAAATAGGCCGGGCATCCCGCTCACGCGGTCGCTGGCTCCGAGGGGGCACGGGAGCGAGCGCTGCATCCCGCCCCCCCGGCCACACAAACAGGCACCTATGTAATATATGGATCAGAAAACATGTGCAGGTGTTGGCCGTGTGCCTTATGTCCTGGTTTTCCCAAGGCTAGCTGGATATCCCGCCTGGCAAAGCCACCTCTGAAGGCTGTGGGAGGCTCCTGGAGCTGCTGCCTGGGTCTATTTTCCTTAGAATTTTTTTCCCTTGTTTTTAATGTATTTAGTAGATAAGCCAGTGTTTTTGCACTGCCCTAGACCAGCCAAAACACTCCTGGCTTCTTGACTGCAGATACATCTATGTATTATAACTGTATATGATCTATATGGTTCCTGGCAGGGCCGCCCAAGCCACTTCCCTGTCCCATCCCGTGGGAGCCAGCTGGTGACAGGGATGTGCAGGACAAGCCTGACTCAGCGCAGCCAGGCCTGAGTCACCCGCCGTGTCCTGCAATTAGAGGTAACCAGAGCCCACATGGGCACCCCGGGGTTCCTGCTTCCTGAGGACACAGACAAGGCTTAAAAATAATATCTTGGAAGCAGAGAGGGCAGGATCAAGTAGAAAGGTTTTATTAGAAAAAAGTAAAAAAAAAAAAAACAGGAACAACCAGCACAATTGCATAGAAAGTTTTGCACTTGAACATCAAGTGTACTAGTGTAAACGGTGCCGCCAGGGCCTCCGCGAGGGGTCCTGCCCTCGGCCCGGGCGCGCACCCCTCGCCCACCAGTGTCCCAGGTCCGTGACACGACGTGATTTGAGATGGCCCCCACACCGGGCCGTCCTGGCGTAGCTGCCCACATGTCAGTAGTGGAGTGTCCGTTGCACATCCCGCTCCTCTTGCGCCTCCCCCGGGGGGCTGCGGCACCTTCACCTACAGCCTAAACTACAGGGAGCCGACACGCTCCTGACGAGGTGGGGGGGGGTTCTTAGTTTGTTTTTTTTGTCTTTTCCTTTTTTTTTGTCCTTTTTTCCTTCCTTCTCTCAGCAGCACCAATCAGCACTCCTCAATGAGCATCTGCTCAGAGCTGTAGAGCTTCTTCTTGATGACTCTGAATCCGGGCGCGAGCCGGAGCGCGTGGCCAAAGGCGGGCGCCAGGGCGGGCGCCGCTGCCAGCAGCCCCTGGATCTTGGGCCAGAGGCGCGAGTCGAGGCGCAGCACGAGCGCCAGCTGGAAGGTGGGCACCACGGCGGGGTCGGCGGCCACGCGGCCCACAGCGTGGCAGGCCCGCCCGCGCTCCACGCACACGTCGAGCAGGGCGCCGCGCAGCCCGCAGGGCTCGCTGCACGCCAGGCGCAGCAGCTCGGCGCCCACCTGCGCCGCCAGCGGCTCCGGCATGAGGAGGCGGCAGCGGCGCTTGGCGCCCAGCGGCGCCTGCCCCAGCACCGCCCGCACCGCCTCCAGCAGCCGCCCGCACAGCCGCTCGTCCTCGGGGTCGTGCAGCAGCTCCAGCTCCGGCAGGGAGGGCTCCATGTCTGTGGGGAAGCCAATAATGTCAGTAACCGGCACCCACAGCCGGGTCCTTCCCTGGGAGAGGGCCCACCTAGGGCCCTTTGTGGAGCCCCTCTATCCACAGGACCTCCAGGAGGCACAACCCTCTTGGGGACCTTATTCGGGACACGTACCCCTCGAAGGGACCCTCCTGGGAAGACCCCTCCACCCGCTGGAGGGGTTATTTGGGGCACAGCCCTCAAAGGAACACCCCCCTCAATCACTGGGGGCCTTGTGTGAAACAAACTCCCTAAGGAAACCTCCTTCAATCCACTGGGGACCTTAGGCAGGACACATATTCCTGAGGGGACTCTTGAAGGGCCCCTCCGTCCACTGGGGACATTCCCTGGGACCCCCCCCCCCCATCTCCCAGGTGGGCCCCACTCACCTCCTGGGGATCTCCTTGATCCTCCCCATCCCACAAGGCACCCTCCTGTAGGATTCCCCCCCTCCTCCATTCACGGGGACCCCCATCTCCCAGCGGGACCTCCTGGGAGCCCCTCAATCCACCGCCCACCGTCCCCTGCTCCGCGGCGCCGGCCGCCGCCACTCACCTCCCTCCGAGCCCGAGGCGCTGCCCAGCGACTCGCAGGCGGAGCGCTCCGCCCGGCCGCGCTCGCCGCCCGCCGCCACCGCCCGCTCCCACAGCCCCGGCATGGCCGCTGCCGTCCCGGCCCCGCTCCGCCGCCGACTGCGCCGCGCCGCCGCCGCGCCCCTCCTCTTATAGCCCCGGCCCCGCCCCCCGCGCCCGCGCCCGCCAATGGCAGCGCGCGGCACGTCCGCGGCGTCTCTCCTGCCCGGCGACAGCGGGAGGCCACGCCCACCGCTCCCCCTCCCCCCCGCTGCGCGCCCCCGCGCCCCCTCCCCCCGCGCGCCCGCGCCAGC
>JAVCKT010096173.1:2095-13507 GCA_032273925.1 Rhynchotus rufescens
CACATTTTTATATTCTGTAAGGATTTGGACTGACTACGAACAAGTTTGGACTCTTTGTAAGAGTTTGAACATGACTATTTTGAAAGTCATGACTCCACTAAGACATTTAAGGGTATATGTGCCTTTAACCTTTTAAGTAATCGTATTGAAACCAAAGCTCCCTGGTGTTCATCTCAATTAGTTAATACGTGTTAAATGACACGTTGCCCAGCATATGCTGGCTAATAGGTGGGTTTGGGATGATTTAATAATCATTAGGCTCCCCTAATGTCAAAAGGCAAATGATATTTCTTCAAATTGTCATTGGCTTTTCTCATATGATATTATCATTCCCATGTGCCTGGTCATTTGAGGTTGTTTAACCTTTTAGTTCTACCTTCTAATGCTAAGCTGTAAGAAAAGAATTTCCAGGTTACTTTAGAAATCATAAAACAAAACAAAAACAACCTTTCCTATTTTATTTAATACTCTAACAAGATGTGTGCTCAATATGTAAGCTGTTTGGTAAAGGACATATTTCCCTTGAGAGAAAAACAGTTAGGCTCTCATGTGAAAGGTAAATAAATATCGCCAAGTCTTTCCCAGAGCATTGTTTTGCTGCAGAAATGATTTCAAGAGAGGTTGAAGACAGCTTTGCTCCTTCCAGTGTATGAGAAAGGATTCATCAGATCAAATTTTACATACTTTATTGTTGAAAATTAAATGTTTACAATGTAAATTTCTATGGTATATGACTAAATTTAACTAGAACTAATCAGGATCTAACTTTTCTTTCTGTTATGGACAGTGTGGTATGGTTGTCCAGTCTAAAGAAGTATGTGGAGGGGATTAAGAACATAGTAATAGATTGTGCCGATTATGTGCTTAAAATTGTAAATGGTATCTGTATGGTATCAAATACATGCAGTAAATATTCTGATGCAAAGTTGTTATGATAAGCTGTATGCATGTACATGGATATCTGCATGAATACTATATTCACAGCATGTGTCTTCAGCTGCACACAGCTCATTCTGTAATCAGATTATTAGTGCAATCTGATTAAAGTCCTATATATTTTGAAGGTATTCCTTAAACCCTATTTCCTTTAATATGCAAAAAATATGAGAGCAGTAATGAAGGTTAGTGTAAAGTAATAGCACAGTTCAGTCCCGCTCTGCCATGACCTCTGCATCTTTTGAATTGACTTCACTTGAGCCTATGAGGGGTTGAGAAAAAAAAAAAAGGCAAACACAGAAAACACAGATACCCTTAAAACTTCACTCTTTTCTTCTCCCTTGTCTTCTAACTGTTCAGCTCACTTTTACCAAATAACTGTTTAGACAGCCAAGAAGGTTCTGTTGCTAATATGTGCAAAAAAAAAATGCAGTGAAATATCATGTCTTCTAGAGTGTCATATTTGATAGCATCTTCAATGCTGTAAAAAAAAACAAAGTTTATTAACATATGATTAAAGAAGTAAAACAGTAGTTTAAAAAAAAATATGGATATACTATAGTTAAAATACCAACATGCAAGTGGAAAAAGTTTCTTCATTCCTTTCTGTTATACAGTCATTATTGTTGCATCTTTATTGGTAAATTAAATGTTCCCAGACATACTTGGTTTGGAGGCCAACTGGCATGAAATATTGTAGGTCTATGCTTTAAAACTGTCTTGCCCTCCAAAACCCTGGTTGCATGCAGACCACCTACAGTGACCGGTCCCTGGGCTGTGCAAGCTCCAGAGCAGTGCCCGGCTGTTCCCTGGGAGGCTACTAGTCAGCTTGGGCAAAAACTCTGCCAGGAACCATTTCAACAGCTCAGAGGCAATGGAGTTCCAATGCCCAGGAGCATTCCTAGCTTACTTTCATTTACAAGCATGGATGTAGGCATTACAACCAGTATATATCAGTTTCCCACTATAAAGTTCCTTTTGACCCCGTGTACTTTTTGAGGTTGCCATGTCTCTACCAACTTCTACAATAACTTCAATACAATATACAAATTCTATTCTACAAATTGTACAAATACAATTCAACAATAACTACAATAACTGAGAAAATAATTGTTTCATGTATTCACTTTGCTATGTTCAACACGAATTACATCAACTGTTTCAACAGATATCCAGAAAAAAAAATATGGCATCTAGAATTTTTGTGTGTGTTCTTTTGCTTTTTAAGTAAGTGTGACTGATTTTATCTCTCCATAATATTTGGTAGTTTATTAGTAAATATATTGTAAGATTTTTTGTTTTCATCGTGATCTTAATAACTGAGAGCTATTTTGTAATTTCTGGCGAGTCTTGACTGAGAGCAAGATGAGACATCTGAGTTTTGCCAGTAATGGTTTGAGAGCATTTGTACTTTTGCAAAGTGATTATTAAGCAATGTTTTAACTAATACCGGTTAGATGCAGTGAGGGATAGATATTCATCAACTTGCAAGGAATTTGTCATTCCTGTAAAATCCTTCAATCATAGGCCAGTTGTTCTGGCCTAAATTTGTAATGGAAAATAACTGCAACTTTAAAAATATTATTTTTTCCCACTCATGTGCTCCAGGACTCCATCAAAGCATTGACAAAGACTTTAAGGCTATGAAAATGTGATTGACTCATGAAGATTATGAATTTTTTAGACATGCAGAAACAGAGACCTCTGGGCTGATGTTTTCTGTAAGAAGGCAACTGAGAGCTATGGATTACAGTCTTTTCCTTTTTATATCTTTTTTTCCTAGTCTAGCCATTTCTTCTTTACATATTTGAAACTATTTTTAGGGATTTTTTTCTCTAATTATATTTGTTATTATATGTATCTAGTGTAGTGTTATATCTACTTCATAGTAAAAACATTTTAAAACAGTCTGGATTTTACTACATTGCTCAAACCTGCCCTTGTGGAGACTTCTTGGCTTCTCTAATCCCTACCTTCCTTTCTCTTTTTCATTTAGATGACTTACATTTAGCCCCACTGCATTTTAAACTGAATTTATTTTGCTTTCACCTGGAGCAGAAACCTCTCTCAGACTGTTCTCTGTAAGAACGAGCTTCAGGGCATGAGAATTTTCTCTCCCAAGCTAGAAGCTTCAGCAACTTGGGTTTTGAGTGATCAGAATTTGTTAAGCCTTGCACGCTGGGGCTGCCTGCCTTCTGAGAGCCTGTTTACAGCTGTGGCAGCATTCCGGACTAATGTGCTCCTGTGTCACTCGTGTTCATGTTCTGGTTTTCTAAGAACCCACTTCCAACTTCCACTTCAGATCATTTCCTCCAAATATCTACAGCTGATGCGTGCATTGTTCCCAGGGCCCAAGCAGCCAGCGCCTTTTTTTTGCCCTCGTCGTCCTTCACAAATAAAAGCTATATTCTTTTATAGTGTTATGGATTAACAACCTTGCTGATTCATTGCTATTCAGCTCATAATAGGCTGAGTCTTTACCGACTGTACATGAATGGATATAGCAGAGATTCAGTTGCGTTTGCTTAGACACTTGGTCTGGAGCCTGTAAAAGTGGCAGATAGACAATCTCAAAATTTAGGAACAAGAACAAAGATATTTATCAGGGTGAAGAGCTACCAAAGATCACTAGCTCAGTCAGATAAAGAAAATAAGACTTCTTATGAGCAACAAGTAGAATTATCTGCCATCATTGGTGGTACTGAACAATTTTGACTATTCTGTCTTTTAACTAAATTAGTGCACCAACATAAAATCATCAGATTCCACATTAGTGGGCTTCAGCAGCTCGGAAAATCCATTCAGAATATTTCGCAGGACTGAGTGAAAAAAAAGAGAAAAGGAAAATAGGTATCACCTAGAATACAATAAGTCAGAAACTAGGCAAACCAGAAACCAGGCAGAAATGAGGTCAAATGATGAGAGGTGAATGGAATAGTGTAAAACAGAGAAAATTAAACCAATTCAAAGCACTTAGAGCAATGAAAATAAAAGAAACCACTGACTAATTAGGCCAAAGTTAGTGGCTTTGTTAATACCAGTATATAAAATTAGCTAGGGACAATTTGAAAGCCCCAAGGCCGCGTGGAGCAACACATCCTGTGTTCATATAGCTAAGCTCTTTCCTCCCCAACAGTGTTGCCTTGTCCATGCTGCCTGGAGGGAGCAGTAGCTGGTCCATGGTCCTTCCCCAGCACTTCTGGGTGCTCCCTGGAACAGTGTTGATTGTCACGAGGTAAGACTGGTCCAGGAACACACTAACTATTAAACAGTATGAACAGATACGTCCTAGTGCTTCAACTTGTGCCTTGGCCATATATTGTTTTCTAGAGTAGGTGTAGCTGGAGTTCTACACTCGTATTTTACAGGAGAACATGCTACTTTTCCTTAGGGAGAGCCTCACAGGTCCTGCCTCTCCTTTTTCCCTCAGGGACCTTGTTACACATGACAATTGTCTTCCTGGGCTTAGGCCTCCTTTGATTACTTTGAACAGGAATTAATTTTTTTTCACTGTTTAACAGTTTAGCCATTTGATTATTCTCATAGATCAAGACTATTCACTTTCTTAAGCACAACACAGAAAATGACATGCAAGTAAAAAAGAGGCAATTTGGAAAACACAAAATATCTATCTCTTACAGTGATGGAAAGAGCAAAATTAAGAGAATTTTAATGCTTTAAACAGTGAACAGGCTGAAGTGTTTAACTGGCTTTATTGAAGAGGTCAATTTCTTTCAGCTGGTTAATGCAGTTAACGCCAAAAGGAGCAGCTAATGGAATCTGTTTAAGTGAGAGAAATGAAACTGCGTCAGATAACTAGGGCTGAATAGAAAATAAATAGCAAGTACAAATCAAATATCAGATATATCAAGATGCAGAATGATGTACAACAAGTCTTAGCTTTCTCTGCTTCATTTTCTAAAAAGATTCAACAAGTTATTTGTGTTAGCATGAATGTTATTTGCTACAAGTTTCTCTTTTCCTGAAATGTGTGGCAAATTTAATTGTAAAATAATTGGTAGCTAGTATAATTCAAAGGAATTCAAATTGTGAAAGCAGTGCCCTGAGGGGGAAAATGGTACCCCTTGGATTTTTTTAAGCGTCTGCCAACTATAATGGTTTGATGTGTTTAAAAAAGAAATATTTCTATCGTAATAAATATTAAGCAGTATTAAACAGGATCCAAGTAGAACAAAGGTAATGAGTGACTGAAAAGCAAAGTATTAAATGCTCATTTTAAACATCCTGTGCAGGAAAAAAAATAAGCAGGATTTATTGGAAAAAATACAATTTTGATCAAAATTTCCAATAGAAACACGATTAGACATAAAAACAGTTTTAAAAGCATATAGAGAAAAAAAAAGAACTAGGGAAAACGGTCTATTTTTCTAAATATCTAAAACCAAGTGTCTTTTCTGATTTTGAGTCAACAGATTCTGCAGTCTAATAATGAAAAACAGCAAAATCAACTAATAATAATGAAATTTTACAAGTCTATTTCTTGGAGGCATTTAAAATACATGACTACAGAAGATAAATTCTTATATTCAATCTGCAAAGGATGACTGAAAAGAGTTATCGTGTAGATTTCAAAAGGCACACGTTTTCTGGGCATATTATTCCTCTGCATATTATGCTTGTAAAAGTGGACACATACATTGGTATAGGTATCTATGTACTTCGCTATGCCTGTGAGTCAGGAATACAGATATATAGACCACCTATTGAAGTACTGGATACAAATAATTTAAGAGAAAATAAGATAACTAGTAATTGTTTGGATCTGCTCTCTCTCAGCCCTAGTAAAGGACGGACTGTCTCAAGGACCACAGTTCGCACTGCGTTCAAAGTTGCTTGGAAATGACTTAGAATCTCTTTGCTGAAGTCTTTGAGAATACATTAGGAAAATATTTTTGAGAAATGACCTAGGTACACTTGATTCTGTCCCAGGACTGAAGTGTGGTCTGAAGGGACCTCAGAATATTATCTGTGCACTGTACTCAGTTGTGTGAAGTCAAAAGCTTGACCTTGTTCCATGGGTTGGCATTTTTCACAGGTTGGCTGAGGTTGCTTAGCCCACACTTTCGATCTTCCATTTCAGAAGCATTTCCCGTTTCTTGTCTGTATGGGCAATAAGAGTAGGCAGCCGATTTCATTAATCAGTGACTTTCACTTAATTAGTTCATGATGAAGTGGTGTGCTCATGTCAAAAACTGCATATCTGTTGTAAGGGACACTGAGTACAGAACACATTGAAAACTCTTGCAAAAATACTGCAAGATTATGTCTAGAAAACTGTGCTTTTGTAATAAAAGAGAAAACCTATAGCAAAACTACCTTCATAATATTTTTTTCCATTTAATTATTCATGTATAACAGCAAACTAATAATGATGAAGGTTTTTAGTAGGAAAACATTTTTTTAATTCTGTAGAACTAAAACAATTTTTACCAAAGTAAGTTTTTCACAAAGAATCTGGCTCAACTATGTAAGAAAGTTTCTGGCAATGCAGATAGTGAAAGATTACATAGAATTTGAAAAGGAACATAGTTACAGACAAACATCAAAGAACGAAACCTGAGTTGCCAAACAAACTATGTTTGAAAATGAAACTATATCACTACATAATTATAAATAATTTTCTTCTGCAGTTTTGACATATGTAAGATAAAAATATCTTATTTGGCTATGCAAAAATTCTCTTAAAAGGGAGGTCATGGTTTAGCACTGTTAGCTTTACCATCCTGAATCAAGAAGATATAAAAAGAGTTCTTAAATGCTTCTTTTTATCTTAGCTAATAGCAGATTGAAGACAAGATGTAAAGTAAAATAGAGATAGAAACAAGACGCATTCTTAAGCAAAGGATCATGACCAAAAGGAAAAAACGTAGATCTTATATTGTAGCAGTAACCTACAATACCAGACTTTTTCCATAGTGGTAAGATGTTGTTCTGAAGTATCACCATAGAAATTCCTTAATGTGTGTGTGGATGTTCTCTCAGGTACTGGACACCTAAAGTCTGTTCAGTTTTTCCAGACTGGTCTTGTACACTGAATGTCCATGAGCAGCTGGGAATTGCTCCTGTAGCTCCTCATATACACTGACTGGAAAACAGCCAGCTGGAATCTCATCTAGACTAGGGCTTTAGTTCCTAAAGCTCATCTAAATCCAAGAAGTGAAGCCACATGCTCTCCAGCATCTACATTAGACCAAGGATGGTCTAATGTAAAACAGTGTGGGTGCTTGCCTTTACCTTCATCCACAGAAGTTCCCTCAGCACTTAGCTGTGCAACTCTTTAGGAATGTTTGCTCTGCAGAGCTGGGGTTTTGTTCTGTTGTAAATACCTCCTATCTATAGGTCGGATGGCAGTAGTAGAAATTGTAGTATTTTTGTCTGTTTTTCCAGAGCTATTTTTGCTTTCTGTCCATCTAGTCGTGGTCTAATGTAAAATATCTTTAGCAGTGGTAGGTATTTTCATGGATCATGATGCATCAGCAAATTTGCAGAAAGTTATAGTTAAACGATAAGATGAGCCTGTTTGGACAAATGGCAAAAATTCAACTTAAAAGACTCTTCCTAGGCTTAAGGAGCGGGCCAAAAGAAACCTGTTGTACTTCAATAAGAAGTGTAGCTCACCTAAGATTGAGTAATCCCACGTACGGGCTGGGAACGAACAGACAGGAAGGCAGCCCTGTTGAAAAGGACGTGGGAGTTGCAGTGGATGCCAGGTTGACTGGGAGCCAACTGTGCAATCATTGCAAAACAGACAAGCTGTAGACAGGCTTATTTTAGGAGGCGTGTGGTTGTATCTGTGCTACTGTGTTCCCCAGGACCACAGAGTGGTTAATGAATTGGAAACATTCCAGCGGGGAAGGTTATGGGATTGGAGCGTCTAATGTACAAGGGGCTGAGGGAGCTAGGTTTGTTTGGCCTGGAGAAGGATCTAGCTGTGGTCTTTAGCTACCTAAAGGGTGTATGTGGAGAAGACGAAACTAAACCTTTCCCAAAGCTGTACAATTTCAGGGGGCAGAAGTTGTAATAAGGGAATTTTGAATTGGATATAGAGAAGTATTTAGAATAAGTGTTCAAACTGGTCCGATTGCCCCAAAGGACTGCTGGAATCTCCATCGTTGTAATGCCGAAAGATGCCTCTTGGTGCACAAGGAGTACAGAGACTTTTCCTCTGTCACTTCCCTTCCCAGGGTCAGTGTTCAATTTAGAGAAACAGTCTCTCTCATGTGTGCTTAAGTTTGGCAGAGCACGTTGATCTAGGGGAGTGTAGCAATAATTTGGTTTGAAGAAATAGCTTTTGTTGCCTTTACAGTTATCTTTCTGGGCACTACATTTTCTGTAATTTTGTGATGGTCACTCCTTACTCTTTGCTGTGATACTTTTGTGAGAAACAGCACGAGTAAAGAAAATTAGCATTATTTCTTTCTCTTTGCTTCGGAGAGTGCTTCACAAGTAATCTTGCATGGCTTTGTGTTTTAAGTGATTTTGCCCAGAATTTTTAAGTATTTATGGAGGGTTTCTTTCAAACATGTAGCTCTATTGAAAAGGCCTTCTAAATTTAATTGTTATGACAAAGAGCAAAGCATGTACCTTCAATAAAAAACCTTATTTTCGATTAAAGAAAACAATAAAATACAAAGAGCAGCTGCTGTCCCTGCTGATAGGCAGACTTACTGGGATTTTAAAGCTCAAATACCAAGAAAGCAGGCATAATTCATGTCTAAATTCTACTTGTCAGTGTGCTTCCAATGTAATTACATTGCTTATTTGCCAAATATTTTATTTGTTTTTTCCTTCCGTGGGAGTTTTTCTGATCAGCATATTTTTTCACAAGCATGGTTGGAGCAGATTACATGAAGCTGCTGTTTCCCTGGTGTCCAGAATCTGGCTTTTTAGGTCATGTCATTTTAAAGTTCTGTGTGATTGTTCTTCCTTTTCAGTCTGTGGTTTGCAACAAATTGTCACAGCAATTTTCCTTGCTCATTTTCAGCTGCCACTGGCTGTTCAAAATTTAGCTCCTCTTATTGTGATAAACAGAAATGCTCAGAAACAAAGTAGAGATATCTTGCTAGTAAAATATTCTTCCAGTTCATACTGTAATTTTGTAACTTTTTGTTTGTTGATAACAATTTACCATAGACAAAACTTGATTGAATCTTAGAATGAAAACTTAGTAATTTCTGAGGAGAGGGACAATTATCATCATTACCGACAAGTAACTTTTTCAAAAAACTTACACTGTAGAAAAAATGAATCAAAATCTCTCAAAGAGGATAGCTAATAATGCCTATTTATTAGTACCTAACAGTATTAATTTGATCAACTAGAATGTTTTTAGAATGCTGATGTCCTTCACTCCTTCTACCTAAAAAGCATGATTCTTGTCAGAAAGTGAATCACTTTCCCAAACTAAATCCTGAAGAACAATGAGATTTATTTTAGTTGAATAATTATGTGAGAAATTGGATTGTAATGAGAAGAGAAAACTGTTTACAAGCTTCCTATTTGGGTGTAGCTGTTTTTTCACCAGCTTCTGAAAGACCAAGTTGCGAATGGCAAAGATCATTTTAAATACATTGCCTGGGAGAAGGTAGAAAATGTCCATATGGGAGGAAAGAGGTTTCAGACCTCCTGTTCTTGTCACTTCTTGTTTTAAATTCTGCAAAATACATATTAGAGGAGTGTTCATACTGGATGAGATTAAAGTGCTGTATCTTGTCTCCAACCATGACCAATAAATGGTAGTCTATAAGGAGAATGAGCTTGAAGATACAACTCTTATTTATGAAATAGCACATTTCCCCTGATTCTAGTCATAGCTGCCTCCTCACTCGGAGGTCATCATAATGGGCCTCACTCATGGGCCATCATTATGATGCTCTTGGCCATCATAATGGTGCATGTTGCCAAGGTACAATGCAATGGTACAATTGCAAGGGCCCAAGCTCATAATTTAACAAATTTAACAAAGCCAGAAAGAAACTCATCACTATTACCTAGTTCTGCCTCTTTCATACTACATCCTTTCTTGATTTTACACTTTTTTTTTCATCTACTTCAACAAGCTGTGATTGACACAAGCCAGAGTTCCAATGCTTCCACATTTGAACATAGAGGCAAAAAATAACAACTGAGGGAGGGCAACAAATTGAATGGACTTTTATAGCTATTTCCTAGTAAAAGAATCATGGAAGTTAGAAATTAACTGTTCTTTGTGTTTATTGTCTTTAAAAAAAGCTGCATCTGTTCCACTGATTCCACTGGATGGAATCATTTCTTAGAACATTTCAAGAGACTGAATGAATTTAGGAGAAAATAACTAGGAGACATCCTCTGAAAGGCTGTTTTTATTACAGCTTCTTTTTCTATTCTCTTTTCAGACAGCATGAGATTCTGTTGGGCATATTGTGTTAATTAGATGTAGAGTTTTGTGGAAATGCATTTGGTTTAGAAATATAAGCAAGCTTTCTGTAACTGTAAAAATACCAATAAAACATGACTCACTGTATGACAGCCTGACATTAGTTAGAGATCAAAGAGATGAAAACAGATAAACTCTGAAAGGGTGGGCTGGTCTGTCACTACCTGTGCAGAGAGGATAAGCTATTGCATAAAAGCTACTTTGTGTTCATGGCATTATGGTTTATCGGGTAAATCTAATGTTGTTACACAACTTCTTGTTTGTGGGCATATCACTTCAACTAAGCTGTTTTGATATAATTTTGTTTGCAGTTTAAGTAAAAATTAATTTCAGTCAGGATGAATTTCATCTCTATTTTGTGAATACTCCCATTAGAAGAAAGATATTTGTAGACAGCAGGTAGAGTTTATAGCTTTTTCCCCTCTCTATATGACTAAATTGGAGGAAAAGAGAAGTTTTTTGATAGAAAAAATGCAATAAGTAATTAATTAAACTACAGGTGATGAATTTGATGTCCACATCTTGCAGAGTGTTCCAATCCTTTTTAATAATAAGCTTGATTGAACTATGTGCAGACTGTGAAAGAATGACATATCCAGTGAAGGCTTCTGTGAGAACTATGGATTTGCTACAAGGGCACAATTAAAAAGACCAGAATTTCAAGATTTTCTTTAAGTGATCAAGCAAAGCAGAAAGCTGCTACATTGTACTAGTGAACCCATGTCAAAAATGAGAACTATTTTATCTGTGTCAACAAATAGACTCAGCTGAATGCACCAGCCTTTGGCAGCTGATTCTGAATTCACAGGAATTAATAGGGAAATGGCTGAATCAGGTAATGTTACACTTGATATTTAATATATATTTAATATACATTTAAAAATATGTTCAAGCATTTCATCTATACAGGTATATTCCTATATATTGAACATCATTAGATAGGAATGATTCTTCAGTAACAGCTCTCTGTGACAATGAATAATGTATCTTGTATTTATGTAAACACCAAAGATGCACTTATCATTTCAAAATAAAAATAT
>JAVCKT010096175.1:0-13506 GCA_032273925.1 Rhynchotus rufescens
TGGGTGTTTAGAAGATGTGATATGTTCTGTTCCTACTTGTGACTGCCAGATTAACACTTTTAAGAAAAGATGGACTGTCTCATCTGAGTCGGTAAAAAATCTGCAGCACATTTCAGTCGATTGGAAAACTGCTTCTGAAGGCATGTCAACTTTCTTCATGCATTCTGTTTTTCAGACAGGAGTGTGACTAAATGTGTGTTTTAAAGTCAGATGCTGTTCAGATCCTAGACTTCATCTCTAAGGAAAGTAATTCTGTCCTAGCTAATCCATTTGAATGATAAATTAGAAGTAGAGGTCTCTCCTTAGTAATAACAAAGAAGAAGAAGTTGGCTGAAGCACCAAAACTGTTTGATATTGAGGAAAGCATTGGTATATTGCTCACCCATTTTAACAGTCTTCTCTTCATTGCTTGCAGCAAAAATTTCTTTGTGTTTTGCTGAATGATAGCTCAATTTCCTTTCTGATATCTTTGTTCTAAAAATCAGTCTGCTGCTCTTTAAAAAATCCCATTGGAATCGTGGGCAAGTGCAAATTATTTTAAATTTCCACACTAAATTATTAGAAATTCACTTCTTGTCTTCTGCAAGTGAAGCTTTGCTGAGTCTTTCGGGCAATTTTTTACTTACCTTCATCTGCTAGATGAATTTTCAGTGTTCTGTGCCTGGAAAGACTATTTTATCTCTGCATTTTTTTTTTCTCAATTAATTGTAATAGAGAGGGGAAGTTGGTGTGAACAGAGAATCAATTGGAAAATTAGTGTGTGGAGGCACCAAAAGGAGAAGGCAGCAAGGAAGGAGTCTCTCACCATGGCCTTTGATAACAGCATCCAGATTAGCAGTTCATCAAGACCCCAATGTGGGCAAACCTGCAGTTTCACAGATTGCTTGGAAAATCCAGCTTGTGGAAAGAGATTCAATGCTGTCCGGTCCTCTTTTTGTTTGCTAGAACCAATGAAGTAATTTTGGGAGCTATCCCAATACTGAGCTTTTATTCCTGTATAAAAATAATAATTAAAAATGAAAAACAACAATACCAGTCCCAAATCATACCGCACACAGGATGACTTTCTGAGCTCCCTCTAGGAAGACCTTTGCATGGTTTTGCTGTGGCAACCAGATAATTGCCAGCAGCCCATGTCTTTCTGCAAACTGTTGACACAGCCCAGAACAATAGATTTATCTGCTAGCTTGCAAAAGCAGCAGTACACAGCAGCATAAAACCAAGATGAGCTTCAAGGAATAATTAGTTGTCCCTCATGATATACCCAGGGAAGGAAGGAATAACCAGTGAAAACAGTTACCTTTTCTAAAAAGTGCAATTTAAAAAAGAATCTTGTTTGAATATTCACCTTCTAGGAACAATTATGGGCTTTACAAATAGTTGAAAAGGAGGGGAAAAGTTAGGTGGGACTCGGGTAGGTGGATTTCTTCACACTTACAGACTAAAATGAAATTGACTTATATTCAACTATCTGGAAATATATAAGTGATCCTGATGACTTTCTTTCCGCAGTGAGAGCCTGGGGATGGCAGGAGCTGCATTTGCATCAGGGACAAGAGTAAGGCAATTGTGTAAGGGCAACGGCCAAAACTTTTTAGAGAAGAGTATGCAACAACCCTGGAGCATCTTCTGTGTTTCCTGGAGTAGATTTAATCTTCTCCATTGATCACAGCATTTCTAGGCACCACCATGGGTCCAAAATCAATATAACCTTTGCTTTTATCTCACCATAGGTGGTGTTCTCAAGTGCCTATTATGTGAGATAATGGAAGACTCTGAGAAGGCAGATTGACGATGTCATGCACTAAAACACGATAATTCAGGCTGAAAACTGGCTGCAAATAACTTAAAGGAAGCAACAACATGAACCATTCTGGACCTAATGTGTTCCTAACTGTGACTTGAAGGGAAACCATGCTGTTTTTCCTCCTGGTGAATCTCATCATGTCCAGTTTAAGTCAATTACCTGTCTATCTTCCATGCTGATAAAAAGTAGAGGAAAAAGTTACTGTATTCCTTTTTGAGATCTTTTTCAGAAACGATCACACACTTAGAGAATCACAGAATGGTGGAGGTTGGAAGGGACCTCTAGAGATCATTTAGTCCAACCCCCCCAGCTCAAGCAGGGACACCTAGAGCATGTGCTTTCTTTTTATTTGAGAGGAGGGATCATTTCCTGTACTATCATTCTACAGACTTTTTTCCTGACTGACACTTCCTTCACAAGAATGAACAAGGAGTGATTGGGCTGTCTCATGGGCAAAACTGGGCCATACGGCAGCAGAGCAGGAAGACTCTTCCTATACTGTTTTATCAGACTTAGCACTGGATAACCTATGTCAAATTATTATATTTAAAGAACAAAAGGATCTTCTTTTATGCCAGTGTCAATCACCAAAATAGCAGACTCTGCTCTTCACTATGTGCTGTGTACTTCAGTAAAGCATCATCAGATGATACTGTCCTTGTGATGTCCTCCTCTCTGGTGAGCAGCAGAGCATTATGCAAACTAATGTGGCAAGTCAATAGTGTGAGCAAAATGGAAAGCTGATCTGAGCATAGAAAAGTTGTATTTTCTTTTTCTCAGAAGATTCCAAAGACCTGGAAAATTTAAAAGATAATTGTATCTCTGCTACTCAATATAGGTCTTAGGAATTACATTTAATTTAGGAAGTACATATTTAGGGTTTAGATTTAAAGGAATTACAGAATCATTCTTTTTAAATAGGAATTTATATTTTATCTAGAGATTTATCTAGATCTTATCTAGATATTTATCTCGAGAAGATTTAACCGGCATGTGATATTTCTACTATTGTTTTTCTTATATGAACTTTATGTTCTGTCAACTTTGATATCTCTATTTAAAGTAATTTTAATTTATGTTAGAAAACTTTTCTTTGTACAGCTGCTCTCAAGAGGCAATGAAGCCTAGGTTGCAAGCAATTCCATGCTGCTATCAATCACATGGTTATTGCACCTTAGGGATGTTGGGAGCTCAGTGCCCATGAAGCGACATTAGTGTTTGAAAAATGCCTACTATTTTAGCAGGCAATCTGACAGATGGATTCTGTCTCCATAGGTATCATGTAACCACTCCATCACTTAGTAGTTTATTGTAACAATAATCACCATAAAAGCTTCCCAAAGGGAGGCTTTAATTTTTCACATTCGAAGCAGCACTGAGGAATTGAGTCTGATTTTACTATTCATGTCTTCTCATGGAACTGTTCTCTGTATCTTCATGCTCACAGATGGGCATGAATGCAAATGAAATGAATTAATGTTTACAGAAGAACAGGCTGTAGTAACGTACCAGAGGAGGAGGGGAAATTCTTCATGTTTAAAGAACTGTCCTTGTATGCCTTATTCAAACAAAACTCAGTGACTTCTGGTAGCCTGAGAAACAGGTGCACTATCATCAGGCCTGGAAGGCATTTCAGTTAAATTTTGAGTATTTATCTGAGAAGAAATCATAGGGAGAAAGCTTTCTTAATTTTAATATTTCATGGCAGTAAATTTCTAACACAGTACAGTTTGATAATGTGTGACTTTTAATATTATCTTTCAAGCCTCTAGGATCTGTCAAGACCATCTTACACTCTCAGAGCACCATTCCTAACGCTAACACATCACCAATGTCCCTGCTAACTTACCTGTTACTGCAGAGAAAGACAAATGTCCTGAAATTGGTCATTTAGCTTTAAGAATCAGTGTCTTCTATGTCTAATTGCCTTTTCAGAATTTGCAGTTGCTCTTTGGAAACTTGCTTGTGTGAACAGAGTAGCCTACAAAGACATGTCCCACCAATTCACTAGTTTTCACCTTGAAAGCACCCCTGGGAGAGATACAGTGCTGGTTCCTTGTCTCTGTGCTCTGTGTTTCAGTTCACAGGCCCTCATATGCTGTCAGCTCAGTCTGGAACCCATTCTGTGCCTGGGGATTCAAATGGTAAAATAGCTGGCTTCAGCAGGAACACATTTTGACAATCTGTTTGAGATCAGATTAGGAAAACTTTTTTTTTTCTCTCTTTCTCTTTGTTCCCCCTGTGTATTATCTGATCCATAAGTTGTCATCAACACCCCCTACACCCTACCTGCACATGGAGTGCTCATTTCCTGTGAATTTAGAAGCCACTAAAGAACAGTCATGCACTGTTGTTTTATTTTTTTTTATTTAGTGCAGTAGAGATTTAAATACATGACTTTTCAACTCAGAAGTTTATTATCTCATTTTAAAAGTGAGGTTGAATGACTGGAGCTGTTGGTTAAAAACAAGCGACAAAGATTTCAACAATGAAATCAGAAGACTGCTTAATTGAAGTGAGCCAGTGGGAGCTGCTAAAAGAGACACTGCTAGCTCCCCTTGGAAGCCATCTGGAAGCAATTCCTGCTCTGTAATGGAGTGAGGGGTCTCTCATGATGTTGATGTATCTCCAACCTATGGCCATCTCTGAGAGGCTTCACTTCTGCTGGGCTCTCTGTGGTGGCTTGTGCCTGATGGCACTCAGCCATGTGAAGCTGTTGCTGAGTAGCTGCAGGGCCAAGAGGTTTGGCTCTTTTTTGTCTCTGAGTTGCCAAATCTCTCCTCTATTTAAACTGTAAAAACTGGTTTCACTCAAAACATCCAAGAAGACCTCAGTGGATCAGCTTAATGCAGCAACAAAAACAATTTTCACCATGTTCTTTACTTTTGAAATTCTTCAGTTCTGAATCTAGTAATTTTGATAAAGAAGTCTAGAGCCATACTACTGAAATTCCTCTTATGCTCTGTGTGGAAGAGCAGCAGAAAGAATGAAGAACAGGGAAAATAGGGTCCACCTGTTTTCCAGCTACCAGATGTGAGGCTGGAAAATGGACTATCAGATGGGTTGAAAATTCACCAGGCTCAAGGAGTATTAATAGCTCAAAATTCATTGATCAGTTACAGGAGAAATACCTCAGGGATCATTGCCAGTAACTCATAAGTTCGTATCGACACTGATTTGGCTCTTATTTTCAGCTCTGTGTAAGGAGACAGTGCAGTCTCTGCAAGCTTGAAATGGCACTAAATTAGAGGGAAGAACTGATGGAGAAGCTTCAATAAAGAAGTACTTGGGAAAAATGTGCTGCCCTAATAGCAACCTCATGAAGTTCAAGAAGCAGCAGCAAAAAGTTCTGCAAATGAAGCAGAAACAAACAAACAAGCCAACAAAAACATACACCAGAGCCGGTCAGGAACTGGTTGGCTGGAAACCAGCCTTGCTGAGAAAGGTCTGTGCTTGTGTGGGACAGCGGACTGGATATAAACCAAGTGTCCCCTGGTAGAGGAAACAGGGCAAACTGCACATTGGGCTCCACCAGAAGTAATGTGGCCAGCAGAGCAAGAAGAGTCATAGAGCCTGTTTGTTTAGCACTGAATGTGCAGTTGTGGGCTCTCCAGGCCAAGAAGGATTTAGATAAATTGGAAAAGGTCTGCTGTAGAGCGACCAGGGTAGTCAGGAACCTAGTGGAGAGGCTAAGACCTGTGAGAGTTGGTCTAGTTTGGTTTGGTGAAGAGGAGGCAGCACTGTGATCCACTGGCAGCCTACAAGTCTCAAAGGGAAGTTTAAAAAACAAACCTTCTCCATAGCAGCAAAAGCAATACTGTGGATAATTCTCACAATTTTTTTCTTGGGAAATTCAAACTGGATATGAGGAAAAACTTCTTCACATGGAGAGTAGGACTGCACTAGAGCAAGAAACCAAAGAAACTCTGCAGTCATCATCCTTGGAGGTTTTTGAAGCTTTTTTGGCAAAGCCACAATTGCCTTGACCTAACATTAGCAAAAGCTGTACTTTGAGGGGAAGGGACTTCCAGAGGTCTGTTCCAGCCAAGATTTTTAGGATACAGTGAGGAATCTCTAGAGTAACCCAGTATTCATAATGAGGAAATTAAACTTCATTCATTTTAAACTTGTTTTTTTTTTGCAACATCACAAGATTTATTTTTCTGAGACCTTTGCATATAGCAAAGAAACTAAATACAGAAAACAAAGCTCACTGTCAA
The DNA here is from genome assembly GCA_032273925.1 of Rhynchotus rufescens. Classification (NCBI taxonomy): domain Eukaryota; kingdom Metazoa; phylum Chordata; class Aves; order Tinamiformes; family Tinamidae; genus Rhynchotus; species Rhynchotus rufescens. The sequence continues at coordinate 6,028 of JAVCKT010096175.1, forward strand.
GAAATCATAGAATGCTTAAGGTTGGAAGGGACCTCAGAGGTCATCTAGTCCAACCCCCCTGCACACGCAGGGTCATCTAGAGCACATGGCACAGGGCTGCGTCCAAGGGGGTTTTAAAGATCTCCAAAGAAGGAGACTCCACAGCCTCTCTGGGCAGCCTGTTCCAGGGCTCTGTCACCCCCACTGTCAAAAAGTGTTTTCTTAAGTTCCTGTGCATGAAAATGAAAATCTTTACTATAGCATCCAGGATTACTACTAACATGGTGCAACTTTATTATTAAGCTTTGTAGGCTGGTTAGATCTTAATAGTGACCTAACATTTATGATAAAGATTTAGAATAAAATGATATATTCTAGTATCCAGAGATGAGAAATGCATGTTATTTTCCATACAAAATTTTTGCATTTACTGAGCTAACTAGATTTTTTAAAAGTCTTCTAGCATTTTAAATTCTATTTTTTTTTAATTCATTGCAAATACACTATAATGAGATTTATCCTTAAGCGATTGAAACTGTGACAAATGTGACTGAATCAGTATCACTGATCAGGAAAACAGTGCAGTGTCACATTTATTTTCAGCCATGTGAAATGAGAATGCTTCAGGCTGGAGTAACACAAAGGAAATGGAAATTTCAATCTAACGCTGAAATGTTGTTTGGATCATAAGCAACCAGAAACTAAATGAATAGGTAATAAACACGTGGGTACAGCACCTCGAGTTGTTACCATCATCTCTGGCAAGCTAAGAAGTCTTGGCTGGGCAGGCAGCTGAGTGTAAGATCTCCAAGAGAACCTAATGCTATGAAAATCTGTGCCAGTAGATGGAACTATTTCTTCTGATGTTAAGAAGTACTGTAGGTTTGATTTTGCCCCTTTAAATGAAGCAACATAATGGTTGTGATCTAAAGATCAGAAATAATTTTTGGAAGAAGTAGTTTTTCGTATTTTGAAGTTTTAGCGCAGAGATCAAACTTATGGCTACAGAAAATTGCCTCAGCAGTTCTAACAGTGCTCTCATATCTTTTATTTTTGTGGAATGTGATCTATGCTATCATGTATTAACCAAATCAACTCAGAAATGGCTCTTTTAATCAGGAAATTTGTATCTAGATGCTAGTAATATGCTAATAATACTCAGTAAAGGGGCAAGAGGCAATGTTAAAAACAAAATTAAATACGGGAACTTAAACAAAGAAATACTTTTTTTCTTAAAGGATGAACAAATGTTGTAAGAGGTTGCTCAGAGAGCTTATGGAGTTCCCATCCTTGGAGATATTCAAGATCTGACTGGACATGGTCCTGGGCAACCTGATTTGAGCTGCGGGATCAGACCTGATGATTATGAGCTTCAACAAGGACAAGTGCAGGGGCTGCAGCTGAGGAGGAATAACGGCAGGCATTAGTAGAGATTAGGAGTTTACTGCTGCTAGAGAGCAGCTCTGCGGAGAGGGATCTGGAAGTCCTGGTTGACACCAAGTTAACCATGAGACAGCAGTGTGCCCTCATGGCCAAGGCAGCCAACAGGATCCTGGCCTGCATCAGGAGGATTGTTGTCAGCAGGTCAACAGAGGGGCTCCTGCCTCTCTACTCAGCTCTGGTGAGGCTGCACCTAAAGTATTGTGTGCAGTTTCAAGTTCCTCAGGACAAGAGCCATGTGGAGCTTCAGGAGAGGGTCCAGTATAAAGCAACCTAGATAATTAAGAGAGCAGAGCATCTATCATACAAGGATAGACTGAGTGAGCTGGGCCTGTTCAACCTATAGAGAGGGCTGAGAGGGGATCTTAACATATACAAATATCTGAGGGAAGAACATAGGAAGTGGCCAAACCCATATGGGTGGTAGCCAGTGACAGGACAAGGGGCAACAGCTCTTGTCCTGAGCTGAACAAGTTGAACCACAAGAAGTTTCATCTGCATGGGAGGAAGAACTTGTTCACTGTGAAAGTAACAGAACCCAGGAAGAGGCTACCCAGGGAAGCTGTGCAGTCTCCTTCTCTGGAGGTCTTCCAAACCTGCCAGGATGCCACCCTGTGCCAAACGTTCTAGGTGTCCCTGCTGGAGCAGGGGGGTTGGACTAGATGATCTCTAGAGGTCCATTCTAACCTTAACCATTCTGTGATTGTGTGAAAAGCTCACCATAGGTTTCAAGCACTCACAGAATAAGACAAAATGGATGTACATATTGCAGTCAATAATGAAATACTTGGTTTATCTGAAATTTTATTCTTTCTCTCCTTTTTAACTCAAGAAAATAAAGATCTCTAGCCTTACAAGAAACTTCTATCCATTTTTGAAATCAATTGCTAATAAGGATGACAGATGGTTCTTAGTCATCAAGAGCATTACAAGTCATTCACCCAAGGGATCATAGAAGCATAGTATAAGTTGAAATGACCCAGTCATTTCATAAAACACTTACCAAGTGAACAAGTGAGAATTGTGGTTGCAACTAAACCAGGCCACTCATGTTTTTTTATGGTATTTTCACTCAGACAAAAGCATAAAACACCAGATCTCCAACTAGTATTAAGGGCAGCTCCCTGAAAGCATATCCAGTTAGACTGACAGAGGATATGGCACAAAATATACCCAACTACTGCATGTTTTAATGACATTTTAGTAATGTTTAATAGTCCAAGTCATCAGACCTGTGTTAGATGCTGTGTGAAGACAAAATTAAGGCATCAGTATTACTTAAAAGAGTCTGTTAGGTTTTGGTATTGCAAAGTGACACAAGAATTCTACTTAACTACAACTGCCTTAAGATATCTTAATGTTTTCAGTCTGAACACACTCACTTGATTCTGCACCTGTTTTTCACTTCTTTTCCTCTTAGATAAGTAGATTGCACACCTATTTCAAAGCATGAATCAGTACCATGGCAAACTTGCAGAAGAACTAAGGAACAAGGCCAAGCAAAGTAGTGTTTATGCTTTTAGTTCATGTTATTTTATGAACAACTCAAGGCAGTATCACCAGCAAGAAGAAAAGGCAGAGATGCAAAAAAGACCCTCCTCTATTACTTAACAAGGACCAACTAAGACCATACTCATGAAATACTTAAAAATAATAGTGTCCTACACTACTAGTACACAACGCAAAGTGAACTTAAGTCAGCTGAAATCAATCTGTCAGAATTGGCAGTGATCTTAAAAGCCAAGCTAAATAAACATTACTCTTGTATGGAAAAAGTCTATTTCCGTCTGTAAGTAATGAGATATTCTTTCCCTAAGATGCTGAAAAACATGTTCATGAGTTTTTCCCATTGCACCTGTCAGCCAGACTTTAGCTGGTGCAACTGAGTAGGCAAATCCTCGATCTGATGTCACTCAATCTGCTTGAAAACAGAAACAGGCAAGGAAACCAAAAAAACCTTGCAAAAACAACACCTGCACCATCTCCAGAAGCCGGCCCAGAAAATAAAATACTCAAGAGGGCTTTGCCTCAAAAAACAATTGGATTTCTTAACAATAGGGTATTTAACTAGAGGAAACATTTCATTTCCAGATCAAAAAGAAAGAGTCCATGGTAGATATCTAAGACCTCTGCAGCTGAGTCAGAAAGGGCTTCATTATCTATGTTTTTCATCTTGTTAGACTAGTATTTAATATAATTAAGCTCTGCACCTGCAACAGCCTTATAATCACTGCCGTGATTAGTCCAGCTGTATTTATATTTTGTGTAAAGTTGATTTTATTTCTGATTTCTTCTTTACATTCAAGCTTTGCCAGTAAATTTACTTTGTAAAATACCACTCAGATTAGATTTGAGGCCTTGTCACGATTCAACTACTAACAAGTCTATTGAGATCAAGCTCAATTAGAAAGGAAACAGCTAAGCACTGGCCATTGCATCCTCATCTCACAAGGAGGCCTGTGGAGAAACTGATGGGGATGAATGACATGGACACCAGAACAGAAGACTACATACCCTGGAAAGTAATTTAGGTATGGCTACACAGAGACATTTGAAAACAAATCACATAAGTCCACGTGACACTAGGAAAAGAGGCAAATTTCGCATTAGCAACAGATTCTGTGCATTTCTAAGGTGCTATCATTAAAAAACACATGGTGGAACTCAGCCATTGTACTAACAAACAGGAAAATGGTTTTAAATGATATAAGCAATGCTTCTAAAGAGAAAAGAAAAAGATTCTAAGAGCAATAGACTGGAATACTCTGGATATTTACTTGTATTTCCTAATTTCCTTTCCCTCCTCAGTAATTCTCCCCGAATTCTCTTTCTGCTCTCCTTGTTGCAGACACTCAATCTTTAGGAACTCTTGACAGTTTCCTCCATATAAGCTGAAAATATCTGTGATAGAACTCATCAGCACACAAACCAATCCTTGTCCATCGTGATCCTAATAAGTTTCAAGAAACTCAGCTCTAAGAAAACAGAAAAGTGCAGCCTTGATGTGTATATTATCTTAACCTACTCATTCCTGATTTTTTTTGTTTTAAATGAACATGAAATTTTTACATCTGGCCAGCATACTTCATGCTCAAAGCATAAACATTAGGGAACTCAAATGACTAACTAGTCACTGAACACCTTTCAAAACCAACACTGAGTTCACAGCATCGCAGAGCTGTGGTTTGCTGACTGCCTTGGTCTACAATGCTCCTCCCTCCATCATCTTCCCTAGTTTCAAGCCCTCTCTACTGGCTGGCCAACCTGTTAGCAAACACACATGTAACACCTCATAAGAAGATGGATCCCATCTCCGCCCATCAATTCATCTTCAAAGCAGGTCCCATAGAACAGGGTAGAAATCAAAAGCCTTTCATCAACACCAGTAGCACAGTTTTAGGTTTCTTCCTCCTTGCAAAACTCAGAACACCGGCTCCCTCACCACCATTTTCAGAGCTACAAAATCTTGTTCAATGGTTTCCAGTTTGCCCTTGGTATCATTCGAGCCCTCATGAAAAAGCAGAAGACTAACAGTCTGACAACATGGACAAGCCTTGGCAGTCTTACCAAGACAGCTCATATTCCAGCCCTTGGCAAACAACCAAGTTGTCTAGACAGAAGATTGGGTCAGCAGGTAGGGTCAACAGGTCTGTGTCCTGCCCCAAGGATTCATCCTCACCACTAGAAAGGCCATTTTTTTAAAGTAGTAAGAGAAAGATTATTTTCAAGTATCAGAGGTGTACTCCCTATTTTTGTACTTCATTTCTTAGCCGTCTTTTGCTTTCACAACACATCTCACCTGTAATTTGGCTCAATTAATTGCAGCAATTCTAGGAAATGATATGAAAAGAACACTGTAATTAAATTTTGGCATGTCATACACTTTTCCTTCTTCCCTATTGAATAGAAAACATTAAATATCAACAGTAGCAGATTTCACACTAAAAATTCCAGTGGAACATCATATACTTCAACCACTGCAACCGGAGTCTGTCATGACACTAAAGCAGGAAAAAAATTATATTGTCTGAATTGTAGTATACAGCAGTATCACAAGTGATAATTAGCAAAGACACAGGTCAGAAACGCAGAAAAGAGCAAGCATAAAGAAAGCTTTTTCGAAACAAATGCCATATACAATTATGATACACAAATGCATATGTTGGAGTGTTTAAGAAGTTCAAGGACTATCAGCAAAAACAGAGGGGAGTTTGAGTCACCCTCCATTTAATTACTTCAGGCTTTCCTGCAGCTTCAGAGTCTTGTGGATTTAATATAAAGAACATTACTTATCTTTATCAAAAGTAAGCATATTGGAAAGCTGTTCTTCAGAAAATATCAAGTTTTCCAAGGAGCAAGTAAGTTTTGTTAAGCTCATTTCCATATGCGTCCCGCCATGATTCACTGCTCCAACTGTACATTAAGATGACCTTGACCCTCTTAATTATTTTTTTCATCTTAAATATAATACACACACAGAAGATGACTTGAAGTTGCAAGAACTACTCCATGCATAGAGCAATAATTACAGGATTTCATTAGAAGGACAAGACTTGGCAAGAAGTGTTTTTTATTTTATTTTTTTTAAAGACTTAGCCCCTTACACTGCAACTTTTTCCACACTAATGATTCCCTTGAGCTTCATAGATGTTGCCCATCAGAGTGATCACAGCAATAGCTAAGAAGCTCCTGACTTGAAGTTCATGGTAATGAATCCTTACCACAACAGAAATTACCATCTCCCTTCAACCAAGCAAGCCCAGAGCTGCACAGATGTGAGAAGAGGGCAGGGCTCCCTTGTGGCAGGCTGTTTCTGAGCCTCCACATGTCACAGTTTTTAACCAGGTTCTATATTTCAGAAAATGAACTCCTTTGCAAGAAAACCTTTGCAAAAGCTAGAAAACAGTGAATCACATCTCACCAATAATGTTTAAAAAACTTGACCATTTCCATTATTATTTTGCTACTGTTTAAAAAGTTTATTAGCAAAACATGACAAGAAAAAGTAGACAGAAAAATAAAAAGTAATTCCAAAAACTGGGTGAAAACTCTTGAGATGCATCCATCTCAATTTTAACTCTGCAGTTGGCACTGCAAAGGACTCAATGTTTATTGCATTAACACATTCATCTTTAATACTTGTTACAAGCTGACATGTTGGAATACTTGTGTCGTGCTGCAACCTTTCCAAAATATGCAGTAAAAAATCAATAGCTGGAGTCCTGCCCTGTAACTAGATTACATGTACCACCATGGACAACCTCCCAATGTTTTGTTATACTAAAATTTAAGACACAACAAACAAGAAATGACCAAGCAAACAGCTTTAAAAGAACTTGAAACCTTTAAGTGACTGATTCAACAGATGGTCAAAGCACTTGAGCATAAATAACTACAAAATAATTTGCCAGGAGGCAAGTAAAGACAAGAAAAATATACTAAATAGGACAATTATTGAGCAGAGTCATTAGAACAAAGAATTTGGGGCCTTACCCTGTGTATGTGGGATCACTGGCCCAAAACAAAGTACTAAGACGAAAACCCTCTAGCACGTAATAGCAAATGCCAGACTGGTTATGCCACTAGCTTAACATACACAGGCAGCTCACACTGCCTGTCTCACAGGGTAGACATATTCATGCACCCAACCTTGCACTCCCTTCAACATACAAGAGAAACAAAACAAAACCTGGTCAGACCCCCAAATTGTTTCAGGCTTTCAAGTCAGACCAACAAAATAAGATATAAACTCACAACTCTCTGAACTACATGACCCATATTTATTAGGTAAAAATTGCAAACTACAAAAAATTTAGAATATGCTTTGCTGTTTCTTCAGTGAAGATTTGAACAGCTGGAATAACTCAAAATATCAACATTAAACTGCAAACTGTTACATGTTAAGAGCTGTGAACCAGCTTTGGCCAACCTCCTTTGGTTCCCTTACTTCCCTTAGATACAGATTTTCATTATTACAGTACCTCCTTTCCAAGGCCTACTTTTTCCATGGAATTGATAGAACTCAACCTGATCACGTGCAACACAACTTATAGTGCCATG
>JAVCKT010096176.1:0-13504 GCA_032273925.1 Rhynchotus rufescens
GAAGTTCTTCCTCAGATGGAGATGGAACTGCCTGTGTTTCAACTTACATCCATGACCCCTTGTCCTGTCACTGGCCACCACTGAGCAGAGCTTGGCCCCTTCCTCCCTGCATTCTCCCCTCCCATACTGATCAGATCCCCTCTCAGTCTTCTTCTGGCTAAACAGGCCCAGCTCCCTTAGTCTTTCCTCATAAGATAGATGCTTTCTCCCAGACCAGTCACTTGTAAACACTCCCACATACTTCTGATCTCGTGGTCAAGAATATTACTTTTCAGCATTTTAAAGCAATTAAAAAAACCACCTTCAGAGGACAAAAGAAAAGCTTCTTGGGTAAGTCAGGGAATAGGAAATAAGTTTTCCCTCCTGGGCGATGAGAAGCGTAACCAGATCAAGCATCTAACCATCTTTTAGCCATCAAACCCGCGCAGGCAAAGGGCATCACAGCAACGGAGCAGGCCTGGCTGGGTGCAGGAGCAGAAAGCAGACTGTGCTCCGCATTTATCACACATCCCTAACTCCATCCATGGCAAATGAGAGGCATTAAGCGGATTGTGCAGCCTCTTCTCATGTATAGAGGGCCGAAAATGAGCAGCTCTCACAGCTCATTGCCTCTGTAGGCCAAGCTAGGAGGAATGAAACCCTACAGCCAGCAGCACAGCTTTGGAGGATATTGCTATTAAAATAGTATTTCACTGTCAAGTTGTCAAAGCTGTTCCTCTCCTCTTCCCTCTTTTATCAGCTTAACATCAACAACTTCCCCTTGACACCGCCTATTTGGTGCTGCAGGCACAGAAACTGGAGCACGAGGCACAGAGACCAAAGCAATTTGAGGATGATCCCAAGAAATAAAAGTTCCTCCGGAATATACCCACGGCTCGTACAGCCAGTTTTCCTTCAGAACATCTTGCTCAAGGCCAGAGGAGCCTACGGGCACTGCAGGATGCTTCCCGGCCCTGGGGCAAGCTCCGATGGAGGCTCCATCGCCCAGGGCACTCCGTGTGGGCCAGGAGGACTTGGGTCAGCCGCAGAACCACAGCCCTACATGGACAGCAAACCCAGAGCCACTCCAACCTCCTAGTCGCACTTCCACCAGAAACAAAAATTAATTCCCCAAGAAATATCTCATTTTGTTTTGTTCATGGAAAACTACTTCCCTTGGCTGCTTTTCCATCATTTTAAGTTCTTCCTCTCCCGCCTAAATAGATCATGTTGCCTCTCTTAGATCAAAAAGTTTCAGAAACCTGGTTTAACTAATAAATTAGCTCCTAGGTCTTCGTAGGTATCATTAGTTCTTTGCTCTTGCAAAACAGAAATTTCCCAAAACAAAGAGGTCACAATACCACTAAATGACTATTATCCAAAATACCCTTACCTCACAAAAGTTGCCTTTGTTTAAAATAATAAATAAAAGAACAAAAACCTCCTCTTCCAGTACCCAGCAGAACACATCCAAAGATAATCACTACCTGGAAGGTCTTGTCAAAATAGCGTTTCTCTCTTCCACGGAGAAACGCCTCCTCTGTTAACAGCTCTGGTTCGATACCAGGGATTTGTGCCCTGCCTGCTGCTGAGTCGGTGCTGCCCCCAGACTCGAGGGCTTCAGGGCTTGAGACACTGCGACAGTGACCAACCAAGGGCCACCACAGAGCTCAGCTTCTTGCTCCGGTCTGAAAAGCAAGACATGGGAAGACAACCAAAACAATGTACGAAGGAAATTTGCATCCTATCAGCATTAATATTAAGCCTAAACTACTCTGGCGCAGGATTAAGTTTGCAGAAAACAAGGAAAATGGGTGCACGGGAGCTGGCAGGGGTTTTCTGTGCTGTTGGCCTGTGATTTTCCTTCCAGTGCAGGGCCATATTCTTCTTTCCTCCTCCTTGTTCAGCAAACGTGGATTGTCTCTCTCACATTAACAAAAACTGGGAGCCCAGAAGACTCTCCTGCCTAATAAATAATATTAAACAATGCATTTACCTATAAACATCCACCTATTCAAGCATGTATAATCCTGTATCATGCAAAATACATTCTGTACAGAAACAGAGTGGTATAAACTAGAAGATTTAATAAAATAATTCAGTTCTACTGCTATTAATTAGTAATAGTAATTAGTAATGGAAGTAGCCAAAGAGCTACGAGTCACAGGTTTCCAGCAATACCTACTGGCAGCTCTGGAACAACACAGACTTCTTAGTTTTGAATATGTGGGGTTAAGGGTTGAATCTCCAGACTTAACCAAATAGGGGTTACAAGGAAGAAGATTTGGCATATTTGGCAGAACTATAATCACAGGGCTGAGATGCTGAGTTCTGCAGGAAAACTTAAGTTCTGCAAAGTCTTTTCATGTTCGAAAGGCATCAAAACCAGTAAACGAGGGCTGCAGCGCAGAGGAAGCAAACAGAGTTGCAGCATTTCGATTTACGGGCAAGCTGCGCGGGGAAATCCTTTGATTTTTCTTGGGCTGATCTTTGATGATACCATCGCCAGTTCCATTTGCTGCTTTTACCTCTTCAAAGGCACCTAAAAGCATCTTCTGCAGCCAAATTTTCCCCTCACAGTCTCTTCGCAGGGAAAGGTAAAAGGCTGACGAAGGTTGTGCGGGTGTCCACGCTACCCGCGGCGCAGGTGCCGCGTTCTCATCTCTTTCCTTCCAGGAAGGAGAGAGAAATAATAAAGAGAACAGCTCACTTCAAACCGGTGGCCACTTTTCCATATCTGAAGCCCACTAGGCTGTCGTGTTATTCATGCCTGGATTCTCTGCTGTAATACTCTCTCATTTCAACATCGCTGTCACATAAAAGATCCAACAATATCAAACAGAATTTATAGGAGCACACACTGCTCTTGCCAAAGGCTACAGCTAGAAAATAGATAAAGGCTGGCCAGGATTTTTATTTTTTATTTATTTTTTACTTTTTTGGTTTACTTCTAAATAAATATAGATAGGGCAATAATGAAGTTTTAGTCCATCTGTTCTAACATTGTTAGAACTAGATGCTGGATCAGGAAGCCCAATTAGATTTCTGCTTGAGCAGACAGCCATCTAATGCTGTCTGCGACAGCACAGCATAAAGGTAAAACCATAAAACACTACAGAGCAATAAGGAGTAATTTGCTACCCTGCTTGCCATTTGTGTTTGAGAGCTCTGCAGAAAAGTTCAGATATCTCTTAAATGGGCAGACTGAATATTTACTTGTGCTCTGGACACATTTGGGTAAAATATTTACAACCACACTCTTGGCCAAGACTGTATCCCTTCTTGGAACAAGACGAGTTTGGAGTTGTTGGGGTTTTTTTGCCATTTTTTATTGTTCATATTATTGGCCTAAATGTTACATAGAGTGTATTTTACTTAGAAATTATTTTAAGTGTCAAATTCAAATAATTATTTGAAATGATGCCACCAGCTCCATGTCACACACAGGCTAGGGAGTGCTGTGGCTTTCTGTCTTCCAAGACCAGAAGCTCTGCAGGTGCTACAGCAGGGTCATCTCCAATGTAGGAGAAGGCCAGGCTGGCTGAAGAAGTCATTTATGTACCCAGTGCCATACAAGGTGACTGATATTGGTCAGTCAGTGCCTTAAAGGCACTTGAGAACCCTTAGGAGAGCACATCTTTGTCATATTTCAACACATACCATCTTTAAAAATTAGCTTTTACACAGGGATAATACGAGTTCAAAGGAATCCTGAGCCAAGGTACATCTCACAGAATCACAGAGTGGTTGAGGTTGGAAGGGACCTCTAGAGATCATCTAGTCCAACCTTCCTGCTCCGGCAGGGACACCCAGAGCACAGGGCACCCAGTTGCATCCAGGTGGGTTTGGAAGATCTCCAGAGAAGGAGACTCCGCAACCTCCTTGGGCAGCCTGTGCCAGGGCTCTGTCACCCTCACAGGAAAGTTCTTCCTCACATGGAGATGGAACTGCCTGTGTTTCAACTTACACCCATTTCCCCTTTGTCCTGGCCACCACTGAGAAGAGCTTGGCCCCTTCGTCCCTACATTCTCCCTTCAGGTACTTATACATATTGATCAGATCCCCTCTCAGCCTTCTCTTCTCCAGAGAAAACAGGCCCAGCTCAAACTCAGTCTCTCCTCGTACGAGAGATGTTCCAGTCCCTTAATCATCTTGGTTGCCCTCTTTGGTCACCCTCATGATGATACACCAGCAGAACAGCAAATCAACCCTTCCAATGTACATGTGCTGTAAAGGCACATACAGATAAAGAGGATCTCTTCCAAGTACACCCATCCCTATGTAATTGCCTATTTTTTCTCTTTTATTTTTCCATTTTATAGATCTATGTCCTTTATGTAGCATCGTAACACCTCGAACACGCTACTGATGGGTCTTAAATATCACAACTGTGCAGACTCCTGCATATTAACTGCATCTACAGTCATCAGAACTGCAAAAGTTCAACCCTCTGAATTATGCTTTTTATACTAAATAGCAAATGCCCCTGAAACAACAAAATCTTTCAAACGAGGAGAAAGATTCGATCATTTCTACTGTAGAAGGTCAAGAAATTCTCTGTTGGTAAATTTTTGAGGGAATTAACTGCTCAGGAAGGATGACTGAAAATGCAATTCCTCCACAGTAGCAGAGCCCGTGAACCTGCACGTTGCTCATACCGCGATTTCTCTGTTTCATGCAATTAAGGGCAAAATAAAACCTCGTACAAGGGAACAAGGCAGGTTTGTGAGCAAGCAGTAGCCGTCAGATAATAACCAATCGATACTCTTCTCCCTGAAGAGTAATGGTGCATTTAGAGTTTGTTTTAGCTCAGCCATCTCATGGTTTCTGGTGCTTTGAATTATTCTCCATGCTCGGCTCTGCCTGCGTGCCCCCGGGGGAACGCTAGTTATTGCTTGACAACTGAATAAAAAACACCAAAGAGGGGGAAAAAATAATCCCTTCTTATTTGATAGGAGCGAGGCTGCTCATCTTTGGTTTTAAATCTCATATTCGTGATGTCTTCACTCTCCCAGTGAAACACAGGAGCACTCAGAGGATGGCTCATGCCTGACATGCAAATAAAATTCAGGGGACAGTTTTGCTGACATTTCTGCTCCGCTTTTAAGTGGTGCATGCTTCCAAGACTGTCATCTATTCTTAATTTTTCTTAATTAGAAGAAAAAAACCCTTTTATTCATTTGCAATGAATAGTCCAAATAACAAAACATACAAAACTAAGCTTTACGCCGCTTGATTTCCAAACATTTTAATACATTATGTCCCATGTTTCTATTGAAGCAGAGGGACACCCTACAAAATATCAGCAACAAAAAGTGCAAGCTTCAGACCAGCAGGCTCAAGCTGCTTTGTATTTGCATCAAATTCTATTCCCACTAACAAGAATTCCTTCAGAGAGGACGAATGTCCCTCTCATCTGAACACGACACCATTACTCTTCATGCAACTGCCCGGAGAAAGACCAACCAGGCTACAGAAAGAGACCCACGCTCACAAGCTCAGAAAACAAGCACTAAAACTTATTTTAATCATGTCCTTCAGCTACCAGCAAAGGGCATTCACCACCTAGGTCCCTGCCAACGTGATTCACCTGCCCATTGTCTTGGTCAACAAGGGTCCTTTGAATTTCCTGCACCAAACGTGGAGGGAAAGGACAGATTAACACCACTGAAAACCAGCAGGCACCCCGGCATAAAAGCAGTGGCCTCTGGGTGCACCCTATGCATTTTCAAGCATTTCACCACTATATTTTCCATTTTTTTCAAGCCTCCAGCCTCTATAAAATGCAGCATTTATTATATTGCTATGGTCACTGCCACAAAATGCATTCTGGAAAGAGCGAGGAAAGTTTCATTGCACGTCCCTAAGAGAAGTAGCCTAAAGGTTTCCATTAAAAGGATCTTTATTTTCTTCTCTTTTCCTTGTGATGACCACAGGGAAGCAACCGGGCCTAGTTCTTCAAGCTTTATGCATTCAGGTCCCAAAGGCCCTTTATGACTTTACACAAAGGTCAAAGCAGCCCACCTGGCAGTGGGGTTACAGGATCCTAATTCAACTCCAGCCAAAGGACATTCCTGAAGATAGTGTCTTTGAGCATTTTTCAGCTTGTTTTTCAGTCTTATAAATCATTCTCGGGCTGTAATTTGCTGTCCCAGCTCTGCAAGTCAATACAAGGTGCTTGGAGACTTGGAGCTTCAGCTACAGCTTCTTCATCTGAAAGTCTCCAACTAATACACATAGACTGGGGATTTCACATAATCAGTTTTGACAGTAACATAAATAAGAGTGAGCAAAAAATCCTTGAGCTGAGTCTTCAATGCGGTGGGCAAGCGTGATTCCCAGCACAGAGGTGCAAAAGTGCTGGGGAACCAGGGGAAGGGTCCTCATCCCGAGAAGACTCAGAGGAGATGGTAGCAGCAAGGATGGGGAGTCAGGTGTCCCATCAGCTCCCCACTGGAGTTGCCTGTTTATGAACTATTTGTGCACATTCCTGTTTTCCCAAATGTCACAGAACCATAGAATCCTTAAGGTTGGAAGGAACCTCCAGAGATCCTCTAGTCCAAACCCCCTGCACACACAGGGTCACCCAGAGCACGTGGCAGAGGCTGCATCCAAGCGGGTTTGGAAGATCTCCAGAGAAGGAGCCTCCACAATCTCTCTTGGCAGCCTGTAAAACCATTGACCAAAGTCAATAGGTTCCTCTCTACAGCCTGACATGAAGCCTCTACAGCAGTGAACAAACTGAGTATCTACAACTACAGAAACGAATCCAATTTCAAAACGGATAAATGTCAAATTAGCAGCACCTTTACATTATTTCTTGTAGGAACTGAATCCTTGTTTTATGCAATTCTCCTCATCACTAGGTTCACAATCCTCTTTGAGCCAACAAACGCTACCACAAGCATCTATACTCCAGAATGCCTTCAGAGCAACAGTTTGACATTTTGGAGCGTCAAACACAGCCAAATCACAATGTTAGCTAAAGAGTCACATTTACTACATGTACTTTATTTTCCTGCATATAAAATGTATAACCTAAGAAAGTCCATGTGAATGCATGCAAATGTATGCCTGTCTGTGCATATTTCTGCCTCATTTCCTCCATAAGCCGTGTTTTATACAGACATCTTCACTTCACAAACAGCCTGGAGATCACAGCACTCATTCCATGTAGGGAAATCTATAAATGTCAGTTTTCTAAATACTTTAATTTTGTTGGAATTTATTTGTTTTTAATTTCACCACGTTTTCTTACAGGACATTCATTACCTCATGTAGTGCATAGTTGTTATATTCAAATCCTTGATCGTAAAGGAATCACCAGGACTTTGCAAACACATTTGGCTGAAATATTAAAACAGAATAAGCTGTCACCATTTCTTACACGTGCCAAGTAGATGTTGCAGCCATGTCATTTAGTTGAGCAGACAGGGTTTTATTGTTTTTGTTTTTTGAGTTACGCAACTGGGTATTGAGAACAGGAGGAAAAATTTTCTTTCTCAATTTTCTTTTGTGTAACTGCAAAACAACCCAATAAGAGGTTGAAAAGTACTTATTCTGAACTCTGAATTCTGAACCCTGGCAAAAATAACTCAATTTGACTTCTTAAAGTCACTCCTCACTCAGCAATTAGTGTGCTTTAAGGCACAGCTATGCAACCTCTGCCTTCCAAGTTGCTGTCACAAGCACCATGGAGGGGCTGAGAAGCTCTGCAGCCACAAAGAACAACGTGGTGGTGGCTCCTTGTGTCATGATGTCCTCTATCACTCAACTATCAGGGAAAACAGGCCCTTTCCCTTGTATCTCCTGGGCCAGGTAGGTGGAAAGATGCCAGTTCCAAGGCAGAGCTTCAGTTTGGTGCTCTCCCTATCCACCCAGCAGCTCGAGTGCACCGTAGTCTCTTTGGTTGAAAGGCTAATGCTGCTGTTTAGACACAGACTTGAACAAGACCATACTGCAAAATAAAATAGAGAATTTTAGACTGCAAGGAAACCTGCTGGGCTCTTTAAATACATGCTTTTTACTTCTACCTCCTCAACAATGAAAAAAAAAAATCTTGATTTATCATTTAAATCTCTAAATCAGTAGAGATCTCTCAAAGCTCAGTGCTGAAGGGCTCCTGTATTTGATGAGCTAATCAGCAGAGCTTACTCAAGTTTCACAGACATGCATAATGCAAGTAACAAAAGCAAAAGGCAACCGAAGTGTCCCTCGGTACAAGCACCTGGTGACAATCCCATCATTTCAGCAATTGAAGACCAGATTGGACACCAAATTGGAGCACAGCATCTTATACAAAACAAGGCTGCACTGTCAGAAGCAGCAAGGTCCTTCTAGGGCACTTCCATCTCTGTTTATTTCAAAAAAAAAAAAATTAAAAATCAGTATTTATCGTCAACAACGGCAGTTTCTGCCTTTGTGGGCTTGTCCACCTGTTGTAACAAAGGGAGGGCAGAGTAGGGAACACTCTATCCCATCTCCTTGCCATGGTCTCAATGCTTCTGAGATCTCATCTCCACCACAATTCCTAATCAAGCTGCCCTAATGTCATCATCGTTCCTAGTATTCATGGTCATAGGCACAGGAGGACATTCCTATTGAGACAGAAACCTCACTGCCATCTCGCTGAGAGCCTGTTGATGCCTTTATCTGATGTGACCATGTCCCAAAACGTCTAGCCACAGCTCACATGCCATGTCTGCTAAGGCCGCCCAGACAGCAGATGATAATCTAGTATTAATAACTTCTTTCCCTTCCCCGTCTGCTCTGCAAGTGACTGACAAATCTTGCCAGCAGCCATTTCCAAACAACATAAATTTATGTTTTACAATCTGTATTAAACCTGCAAGCTTCCAGAAAGGAACAAGAACACAGTGCTGCTGCAGAAGATGACACATACAGCATAAAACTGACTTTTTCCCACGCTCTCACTCACCACCTCAGTGGTCTCACAGTCTACAATCCTGATGTTCACCAGCACTTCAAACAACTGAAGCAGCTCATCAGCAAAAGTTGTTAACTGACTTTTACAGGAAACCCAAATCATCAAAATTCTCCCCAAGGATTTTAATTTTGTCCTTGTTATTTTATTTGCTAAGCTACCTGATAGCATATCACGGGCTGCTGAAGTCCTCGTTTGGGACATTGATCTCTTGGCCCTCCTGGATGAAGGCTGAAGCTCCAGCCTCAAGCTGCAAACAATCTAGAGAATACCCTAATGGGAAACATTAAGGACGTTTTACAGCTTACATTGTAAATGCATAAAGCACACATAAGTGAACAACTAGATCCATATCTGTTAAATATCTTGCTATTACGGTTCCAGAATCCCAAAGACATTCCCAAGTATGATCAAAACAATGTCAATCCATTTCAAAACAATTTATATTTAAAGGACACATTCATACACACACTGTAGAACACGTTTCAAGAGGAAAAAGCCAATGATTTTTTTTAACAAAGTGATATAAACCATAAATGCACATTCATATAAACTTCGTACCTTGTCCATCCAGTGCATAGAGCAGCAGGCAGACGTCTCTGCTGGACACCACCCTGTGCCACATGCTCTGGGTGTCCCTGCTTGAGCAGGAGGGTTGGACTAGATGATCTCTAGGTCCCTTCCAACCTTGAACATTCTGTGATTCTGTCTCCTTCCCTTAGGAGGCCCAAAGCAGCAGAAGGAACAATTAGCCCCCTGCCCCACAACACTGCTGCTTTCCGAACCAAGGAAGGCGACTCCTTTCCCTTCTTTCTTGGAATATGCTCCATTGTTCACCGACAGACTCGCTGCCTGAAAACATACACCCCAAAGCCAGGGCTGGGAAGCATTTGGACAAACCTTGGTGGCCCCATAACGCTCCTCAAGCAACACTCCTACTATGTCTTCTCCTAGCGGTGGCCACATCTCAGCAGTAAACAACTTACATTATATTTGGCTTTGCAACACAGAGAGCAAATTAGGAGAGAAAATGCTAATTAAGCATCTTGAATCAATTACTATTTTGGCCTTGACATTTAAACTTCTCAGATCACTATAAAAGTATTTGGCTATTACAGCTGGTTCAACCTCTGTTTTGTTATTTGTCTTCTCTACTATGCGCAACTTCTAAAATTAACATTTGCAAATATTTCCCAGCCCTCACAGTTCATGTCTGGCGATTACGCCCACGATGCCCCCAGCATCTGCAGGAGCCATCGCCCGGGATCTGCAATTCCAGCACCATCTGGCAACATAAACCCAACTCAAGCACCGCTCCACAAGCCAAGGACTCCACTCTTACACATCCACTGAAAGACTAGCACCCCGAAACTGCAGTATTTGATAAGATAAACTGCATTTCTCACAGAATACACTGAATTTGCTTGTATTTCTAATTTAAGGGATCTGCCCCCTCTTGCAGCTCTCTCCATCCATTCCTTTACTAGCCAGTGATACCTAGTCCCTATTTCAAACTCACTTTCTTTACTTCCAGTCTTTTATTTCTCTGGGAGAACTGAGTCTCCAGCAAGAAGTTAGGATCACTTGACAGCAGATATTTAAAATGCTATAGGATAAATCACCAAATGAAAGGACATGAAAAACAACTGTTTCAATAAATGCTCCCACACAGGCAATATCTAAAACTAGACACGCATGTTTTTACTATCCCAGACTCTAGAGAATCAGCTCTGGTGGATTTATAGAGCCAACACAAGCCATGATATCCTCCCAGTTCTGCACAGTTACAGAGGAAAATGGGTGTTAAGTGGCAAACCAATAGTAATTAATTCATCACTGACAGTAAAAACAAAATAAAACATAATATTCATGGGCCTGTGCGATACGGCTGCAAATCAACAACCTGGTAATTTTCCACATGAGGAGGACCAAGGGGTTTCTTGGCAGAGGACTCGCAGCAAGACAGGTGGGAGGGGGATCTGGCGGGGGACAGACCCCGAAGGAGAGGCCTGCGGACGGGCCGAACGCGGCAGCAGGGCCGCAGTGCCCCATTGTGGGTAGCTCCCACCCCAAGGTGGAGAGGATGGCAAGAGCTGTAGCTGCTAAAACACAATAAACCTTCGTGCTGCCTTTTCCATCATTCAAAGAAACAGGAATGTTGGTAATCCTCACTTTATAGAGGGGAAAATGAGGCAAAGAGATTAGCCCTGTTTTCACACTCACTTCGAACTCGTCCTGCCAAGACCCCCTAGCACCTCAATGCTCCACATGAGCCACCTCCTTCCCACCAGCTGTTTGTTTACCTGGGAATGTGGATCATGGAGCTACCCAGATTGAACCTGATCGTTCCTTTCCCCCTCCTCTGCTTCCCCTTCACCATAGAGCTCTCTCTGCAAGGACATAGCCTTATGCCAGACGAACACGAGTGTGGAATTCAAGCAAAACTCTCTTGCCTGAAGTCATGCAGAAGCCTTGGGTCAAGGAAGGATGTGAAAACTGAGTAGGGTTTCAAAAGCAGGTTTAGATTTACTTGTGTTCCTCCTGTTCCTGTACCTCCCATCACCACCTGCGTTACGGATCTGCTCTTACAGCTGCCACTTTGCCCCATGTTCTTGAACAGAGGCACCCCTCAAATCCCCTTTGCTCTCCATTCCTGGGCTGGAGCAGGAAATGAGAAGCTTGGAGGGTGATCCCTGGGTTGCAGCATGGAACTAAAACGTGGCAAACCAAACGGCCTTGGCCTTGTCTCAACACCACAGCACCATGGTGCCACGCTGCAGATCTTGCCTTCAAAATCTAACCAAACCTGCAGGAATTTCCAAGAACCCAAAGCAAGAGGACAAAACTGGCCTGTTAAACCCACTTTTAACAGTGATTACTAGTTAGAAACAAGCACGTCCAGGGGCCTGAATACAATTTTTTAAAGATTTGTGCCAAAAAATAACCCCCAAACCTCAATTCTAATAAAGTCCTATTGTCTAATAAAGCCCTTCAGGACTGGGCTGTAACCATGTCCTTCACAGGACTGCCCGAGGTCAGCGGCCAAATGCTCCGCTTAAATATTAATCACCTTGATTTCCACTATAAAATATGACACTAATGAATCCTGGTCCACGTGCTTATGCAGGCAAGGTACCTGCCTGTTCGGCAAAATTATTATCAGCCCATTAGAGATTTTTCTTTCATAATGATAACGTTACAAAATTGTGCAAGGTGATGGAGAAACTCTGATTGCAGCTTCCTCCCTCCCCCCATTAGTATTTTTCCCCTCACCTTGCAGAGCTTTAAATACATGATATAAGTTCACCAAAGCTTCTCAGGCCAGGCTGTGCATTAGCTATTCACTCCTATGGATGTTCACTGCAACGGGTATAAAACCACGGCTCGAGTCTTTTTTTGTGACAGTGATTCTCTTCTTTTATTGTAATCTTTTATTTGCTTTCAGTCCTACTTGTCCACTTTGATTTAAGATACATCTTCCCCCTAGACTGACAAGACAGGATAAAACAGACATATCAAAGCTAGAGAATTATTTACTTGAAAAATGCCAGCTTTGAAAAAATCTCTCCTTTCTCTCTCTTTTTTTTTTTTTTTTCTCTCCCCTAAATGGAATCTTTTAAAGTCCAGCACATGCAACTCCCCATGCAGTAAAATCACTGCTCTCTTCACAGAGCTGCACTTGGTTAACTCTGTGGTTGATGCATCTGGTAGTTCTATGATGCATCTGGTAGTTCAGGCAATTTATAAAGGTCACTTAGAAGAGTTCATTGACTTAATACACAACTTTGCTCCCTGGAGTTTAGAAAACACACAGTCAAGTTTTATGAGGAACTGCAACATAGGGAAAATTCTTGCATGAAAGTCTCAGCAACAGCTCTTTATGCAACAAGACCCTTTCATTCATTATGTCTATAGGAGTACAACTGGCTTTGGTCTGGCTGGAATATAAAGGAAAGGGAAGTCCCTCCTAAAATCTCTAGCTGTTGTATCCTGCCATACTGGCCTTGCAATGAGGGCAGCTAAAGCCCCCCATGAGATGACTTTTTCCAAGGAGCCCAAGTAATCCATAGGCTTCCAGGAGACCTCACCAAGGTGAGCACTCATCACACAAGTGCTACCAGGTCTTAGCACAGCACTTCATCACCATGAAGTGGACACACTTCTGTAGCAAGAAGCCTCCACACAATAACTCCATTAACACAAAAATTTACCACATATTAAATACACTTTTCACCCCCATTATGTTGGCTCTGCCTCCATTCCAGAAACACCAAGTTGAACCTGTGCTCCCTATGACAGTGGTTACGGGAAGCTCTTGATGCATTCCTCACTCCTTGAGCACAAGGATCATTTTGCCATTTTCTTGCCATTTTCTCCCTCTTCCTAGTCAAAATGGATTTTTGATTTTTTACAGTTAAAGTAGACTGCATGAAGTTTTGACAGGCTTGACAGCATCACGTGTCTTCCAAGGCTTCCCAGCACAAGCAAGATGGAAAAAAATTCTGTAAAGGGAGTATTTGTTTCATGACTCGCTAAGGAATGATTTACATGCAGGTCTGCAGAATGATTTGGGTAACTCGG
>JAVCKT010096177.1:0-13503 GCA_032273925.1 Rhynchotus rufescens
TTAAACAGTTCTTTAAAAATGGTTTTCTCCATGAAAGTATTTTTTCTTTTCCTGCATGGAGTGGGTGTGCCAACAGGGAATGAGAACTGCTGCTGCTGCCTCTGATGCCTTAGAGGCGGCCGCTCCTCAGGAGAAGTGCACTATGTTTGGGGGCAGTTTTGGAGCCCCCAGCCTCTGGCAGCGCCAGGATCTTTACCAGCAGCATTTCACAGGAGCCCTGCTGTGGTGGAAGTTCAGCGTTTAATAACCCTGCAACGTGATAGTTCTCAGCTCCAGCTCCAAGCTAAACACCACTTTCGCCTGACAGGATTGAGCCTGATAGTAGATATAGGAGACAATTTCCTATGCCTTACTATTACCTGCTGCTGTGAAAAATACAGTCTTATTACTGTAATTTAGCAGCATCTTCTGCTAGTCAAGACACAGTTTCAGTCTTTATTTTTTCTTTTTTGCCTTGCTGAGAGAAGCTTCCTCTTATCCAAACCAGAATTACTCATGACAGACCTTAATTGAAGATATTTTACCTGCAATTCTATTCTAAGATACTGTTTGGACACCTCTCTCCTTGAACACACAAAAAATCCCTCCACTTTCACGTTCATTTTTAAGGAAGAAGGGAAGAGGTGCATGTCAGAATCACACCAGGCAGTACACAGAAGCACGTAAAAACAAGTCGGGAGAGACATCAAGCAGGAGGAGAGCAAACTTTCTGAGCTGAGGAGCGCAAAATTATTTGAGTGCCATCTCAAGTAAGGAGCAGAGAAGCAGGTTTCTGAAAAGGAACTGTCTCTCGCTGCAAGAGAATAAAGCAGCAGCCAGGAACAGGCCCTCGGTGGCCCGGGTCTAATGCTATTTCCTGACTGCCAGGAGAATTGCTGTTTTCCGTGTCGAACATTTTCCCATGGAGCTAGTCCTCAGTAGCTCCTTTTAGCCATTCATGCCAAACAGATAAGAGTATATTTCCCTCGGGTGTTTTCCATGTATGTAGGGTATAAAAAACTCTGAAGAAAATCCCTGGGATTTCCCATTCTCTCTAATTTATCCTTCTGGGATAGGCAGCCCGTATCCTGAATCCTGGCTTCAGACTGTCCTTTAGGACCAGTGTCTGTGAAGAACTCTGCAAATAAGTCAGTCCAGGCCGCACAGGCCCAAATCAGGGAGGAATAGGCAATAAATAAATAAATAAATAAATAAATATAGATTTTTTTAAAATGTAGGGCTTTCCAAGACTGACACCCTGGGTTTACCACCTTTGTGGAGGTTTGCATGGTGCTGGGGGCTTTGGGGACATGCTGCCCATCCACCCATGGCCTTGCAAACCCCACGGCCACACAAGGACTCTGCCTTCAGTAGGTCTCACAGTCCTAAAAGCCTCAGTGACTCAGCATAAGCTTGCTGAATGAAATTACTTGTGAGAATGTAGCTGTATCTTGATGTTTTTCCTGCTGTATCGAGCTGTATCTTGAGTTTTTCCTCTCTCACAATCCTATCGCATACTTACATTTAAGTGCTACTAGTTGGACTCATAAAAGTGTTCTCTCTTTAGGTGATGCAGCTATTAGAGAAGATAAAAACTTCCAGCTCTGATCAAAGCTTGAATTTAAAGACAGTCCAGGGAGATCAACATCATGAATTGCAACTTCTGGATTTCAAGTAGGTGATGAAGGGCTTTTCATTACGATAATTCAACCTGAATGCTTTGGTGTGACGAAGGGGTTGCTATGAAACAGCCAAACAAACCTGTTAATTAACATCCATTCCAAACACCCAGACAAGGCTAATGAAGATCTGTACTATAAAGTAATGAAAATACATAATGGAAGTCTATTGCCTCGAAAACTAATTGTTAAAACGAAGAGGCGCTAAATGCCACTCTGTAAGAAGAAAGGTGGGAAACCAATTAGCTTTCCACACTTAAAAGAAAGGCATCAAGCACAAAGATGCTATTTACCATTATAATTGGAACTAATTTGTGACTTGCCTAATGTTCAGCACATTTTCTTTACACACTCGTGCTGTCTTCCCATATTTTCCTTATGCACTCACGCTGTCTGTCTTCAGCACGTTTGAAACTGAAGTTCCATAATCCTGCAATAACAATATTGCAGAGGCAAAAGCTCTCTCCCTCAGAACACTGGTTGAACTATTTGAATTGAAATTTTACTCAATTAAATCTTAAAACATCTGAGAAAATAATATACATGAGCATTAAGTGGAAAAAAAATAGTTCTTATCAAGAGAACAAGAAAAAAAATAGAGCTGAATTAGGAAAATGGCTGAAACTGAGAAGGGAAGAGGACAAGACAGAAGAAATGGGATATAATAGATATAAAGACACCATGAAAGAACTAAGAAATAGAACCAAAATAAGGCAAAAGGAGAAAGAGAATAAAGCTGGAAAATAAGGAAACTAGAGAATTGAACTGAAGTGACAGTGAATTTTCTCAAAAGTTGCTTAGATCTCATTGAAAGTGGTACCAAAATTGGGAGACTCAGATCTGGATTTCCAGACCTTGAGATATACTCACATTGTGCCTTTGAACACAAAAGCCAAAAGGCTCATTTACTTAAAGCTGAGATTTTATTTCATTTAATATTATATTTAACACCCACTTTGGGGGATATGTCCATCTCTTCTGCTATTGCTCTCTTAAAAGCATATCAGACTGATGTATTCTTTTGCAAGAGATGAAATAAAATTTCAACCTGTTTTGCTGGACCAGGCTGATGCTTCCCCTTGGGAAAAGGTGGTTGACGTAGGTCAGCTTTGGAGCCCTGTTTGCCTTTGAGAAGATGCTGCCCAGGACACAGCAGTTTGACTGCAGCCCAGCAGTTGAGTTGCAGCCCAGAATGATGTTGTTCCTGCAAGCTGGAAGAACTAAGCCCAGGACAAAACTGCCACACAAACTTCCGGAGGATCTGTACCTCCTTGGGAAATGTGGCACTTAACTTTCAGGTCACTTGGGGTAGCAGTACCTGCACTCATCACTATTGAGCTAATTAAGCTGTCAAGAGATTGGTTTACCTGTGTGATGGGCTCTAGTTGCAATCCCGGAGGATGCTCTCATTAAATATCCACGAGCATCCCTTCATTAACACTCCAGAGCTGAGGCAAATCCTGTGGCGAGCCTGGCTCATCTAGAAAACATTTGTGTCTAGGATCGGAGCAGAAGAAAGTTTCACATAATAACAAAAATAATAATAAAAACGCAGCTCTGCTGATGCCCACAGACATCATACTCCCTTGGCAGCTCACATGCAGCTGCATCCCACCCTCGGTGCCCCATCTGAGCAGCCCACATGGGCCATCCCACCTCCTGCAATGAATCCACAAGTGCTAACACAAAGCAACACATCACAAAGCCTGGTTAAAAAAATCCTGACTGGTTTTCCTGGCTGTCTGCATCCTGACTGAGGTCCAAACAGTTAAACCTGCAAATCAGCCCAAATAAAATTCAACTGCTTGTGGACGGCATGTAAGTATATGTCAGAAATTAAAATAGTTACATTAAAATTTACCCTGAAATGCCTACAGTCAGGTCATGTGCATAAGCGTGAACATTTAAATCTGTGACTCAGATGTGGACTTAAATTCACATCTTGTCACAGCGCACGTTGTAAATTACACATTGCGGCAGAAGAAAAACAGAATCTAAAACTTACGGTTCTCCAGACCAAGAACTGCTGCTCCAAAGGCGGCTGCCCCTTCTCTTTTTCCTTGCTGGCTCATGCTTAGAAACTTCTTCTATCCTTCTAGATCTTCATTTCCTGACCACAAGTGGCTTTGCTGCTCTTCTACATGGCCTGCAATGCTTCAATAGGATACTATAACCTTTCTTCTTCTGTTTTGGGTAATGTTAATTCAAATGGGAATGCTTAAATTTATTTTCAGCCCTTAGATATTTTCCCAAAGTAGACCACACTCTAGAAGACTCATCTTGGCACGCAGGCACAACTTTTAAAGAAAGGATTAGTAAAATAATTGAGCGTAGGTTTTGTTAGGCTGATTAAGCAATTTGAAGTAATTTAAACTATCTACTCAAGTGACTCAAACTCCCCCATGCTACTGACTAAACATCAGGCCCATTACTAAATAAGTGTGAGAGTAATAAAATAATAATAATAATTTCAGATTGACAAGTACTCTAAATGACTTCAAAGCTCAAATACAGACTCAGCAGAAGTGGACGGAGACGCAGCTGTCGAGGTCCGAGCAAGACCAAGCCTACCACAGGAACCAGCTGCTTCACTCGCTGAAGGAGAGGCTGGTAAGACTTCTCAGAGTGAACCACAAACTGAAACACAAACCGAATCACAAACCTGGCTGGGAACAGCTCCCTCCCACTCCAGAAAACCAGCAACACCGGTGAACACTGCTAAGATTTCAGCCACTGACAAGGTTAGGGGAGGACCTTCTTCAAGGGTCTTCTATGCAAACTCTGATTATGTTCAAATACAGGAATTTCCTTCTCATATTGCAGTCTATATTTTGAAATCTGGCAGTTTCCATTCCATAGAAGCAGCTAGCTTTTGGCACAGGACAATTATGTTTTCATCCAGGCCTTTGCAGCATTAAAAGCTTTCTCTCCTTTGCTGCATGTGGTGCTCTCAGTGTCAGGGTGCAAAACTTGTCACAATACTGTTACCGTGTCTTACCATGAGGCTGCTTCCTCAACCTCGTAGTAAGACATGGGAATAGTGTTTATGGGTGTTAGGAAGCAAGATCAATAGAATTTGTGGTTGCCAGAGACAGTTTAATGGTGGTTTTATGAAAGGTTTTACTATGCATGTGTTGATATGCTATCTGTCTAAAGGAAACAGCAGAAAAGAGACTAGAAGAGAAGCTTCTGGGTCTGTCTCTGAAGCTGGAAAGAGCAGACAGGCCGCACAGGTATGAAAAGCAGTTGGCTCAGATGAAGAACGACGAGAAAGCCCTGCAGGCAAGAATTGCCACCTTGGAAAGACAGGTCTGGGACGAGCTGGAGGAAATGCAACGTGAGTACAGATCAGGTGAGGATGGTCTTCCATTTGACTTACTTAAATAAAATTAGCACAGGACTGTAGCTTGTTGCTGTAGCTTGTTGTTACTTTCCAATAATGTAAGAGAAATATTAGGATGACTGTTTCTCTCTCCTAAACCCCATTTACAGGGCTGCTATTTTACAATGGCTTACTCAGCCTGCCTGTCAGTACAAAGAGCCAACACACCTTTCCCACACAGGTTGCTTCTTTCCCCTAAATGCCTCAAGGTGAGATCCTTTAACAGGCAGTTTCAGAACCTCTTTTTGAGTCTTTACGATCAGCTAGCTCTTCCATCAGCAGGGTCGCTCCCCTTCTCTGCAAGGGGCAGTGCCTTTCAGCACAGGTCCTGCTGCCAAGCTCCTGCTTGATAGGTTTTATATCATTTTCATTCATCCCTCCCAACTTTCAACCAACAGTATCTGGAGATAGAGGCATCTGGGTGAGCAACAGCTACACTGCTGTAGCACAGAGATAGCCCAAGTGTAAAAACACATCATTTGGGTAACGCTGGTCAATACTCACCAGTTATTGCTTACAGGAAGGGGCTTGTTGAAGCAGCCCGTGCTCCACGCGTTGCATGTGCCAGCTCTCAGCTCGTGCTGGCTGCTCAGCTTTCAGCAGCAGCAGCTGAGGCTTTCACCTGGCGTGAGGCACACGGCTTGCACAAGGAGGATTCGCCCTCTCTAATCCGTCCCCTGTCCCTCAAACACAATCTACTGTAATACTTCTTGCATCTCAAGGGCTCTGCACTTCAGCACCAGCCCCAGGGTGCTCTGCACCCCGCCAGCCTCTTGAAGGGCTGGCATAAATTGTGCTCTATGTCAGTGGGGGGTCTCTGCAGAGCATGACTAGGGAGGCCTGGCCTATCCCAGAGATCATCTGAGCAAGCACAAGACCACAAGGAGCAATGCAACTTTTTGAAGAGTATCAGAAGATCTTTCAGGTTGTGATGCTGAGAGTGCTCAATTTCAAACTCCTGCCTGCAGAAATTAATGACCCAGGAGATCTGCTTATACCAAACTTGGGTCCTGCTCGCCTTCCACCTCACACACACTGAGGCTTTTCCCCATGGCAAGACCCAAAAAGGGAGGCAGCTGAGAGGGTGCAGAGCAGCAGGAGGGCCGAAGAGCAGCTGCTTGTCTTCAGCACAGGCTGGCACCTTGGAAAGGCGAGACCTGCTTGGAATTCAGAAACTCTAAGCACCGCGCAGCAATTTGCCTGAACGCTATCTAGACCGTAGCAGCAACCAACTTGATGCATATTAAACAGTCATTCCAAAAGGAAAAAAAAACCCTGCCATCAGCTGTCACATTACCATGCAGGCACTTTTTTTTCCCCTCCACCCATAAAGGAGAGGAGAACTAGCTGTAATCTGCTGTTAGGCTGCTTGCTTGCTAATAAGCTAACATCTATGTGACAAACTGGACAAATGTCAAGTGATTACTTGGTAATTTGAAAGCTGTTGCAGTCTCGAAACAGCCACCTAGCAGCTGCTAAAGATTCATGTTTTCCCAGCCTTCAGTGACAACGGTTGATCTTGCTGGGGTTCAGCAAACAGATGTCTGATGGTCCCCAGGTCTATTTTAGAAAAAAACCCTGCAACTTCCCTCTTGTTATATTCTTACAAACGTACCCTGGTGCACACTGAGCTCCTTTTCTCCCAACAGTGTGCAAAAACAGTTCTCCCAGTACATAAACAGAGGAAAAAACAGTAGCTGCCTTGGAAGGAGGATAATTCTTGTTTTCACTTGCCAAAAGAAATACTTGCAAAGCCATCAGGCCCCTCAGCTCTATGGGGGACATGGTACTGTCCTCACTCCACACAAGGAAGGTGAGAGCAACGGCTGTTTGCAGCCCTGTGCAATCGGTCCTGCTTGGTGTTGCCCACTGCATTCCTGGAGCAAAGCTCTTACAACACAGACTGCTCACGCATAGCTATGGCATTCAATAAAGTAATGAAATAACGAGATGGGAGTTGTTGTGCTGGGAACTGAATGATGGTCAGAAACCTTCACAAAGGAAAAGTAGGATCTCTTAACATACTGAAAGCAACCACTACTTAATTAAGTCTTCTTGTTCTGATACCAGGATTTCAGTCCATTCGTGAGTCTCTGGAACTGCTCAGACAAATACAGAACACAAAACTGAAACTTGAAAAAAGGAAAATTCGGAAAGACGTGACAAACCTATGACACAACTGCCGTCCCTGAAGCCCAGCCTGCAAGAGCAAGGCCTTGCTAGCACCAGAAGGTACCCTCTCCACTCATAGGCAACTATGGTTTAAAGCAGTAAACAAGAAAAAAAAATAAAAGAAATTTTAAAAAGTTAAGAAACACCTGCTTTTGTTTTTCCTATCCCTGTAGGATGTTATTTCTATGTATCATGCTCTGCAGCCCCAAGTGTAATGGTTCTGCAACAAAGAGCCTTTATGAGCTGATTTTAGAATAAAAGTTATTCCAGTCTAGAAGACAAAAACAAACACTCATCCTTAAGGATTGACTTAATTTGACAAACAAAATTCATACAAAGGTCTTCAAGTTATATTAAGGATTTTTAGAAATCCATTGTCAACATTGAGAGCACTGTTAGGCCAGATTTACCCTGAAGTAGTAGGTTTTAGGTTGGTACATAGGCTGAAGTCAGGCCTAGTAAATTCCCACTCCCACTCAGCACATATAGAGTAGCAGTGTTATGAAAACTGATAACAGATTATGTTTGCGTGATTTTGACTGATCATTAAAAAAATGTTATTGGATCATCAAATTTAGCTAAGAAAGAAAAGAGGGTGCAGGTGAGAATGCAAGTTATTTATGAAAAGATGCATTTTTAGAGTCTCATCTTCATTTCTGCATCATTGAAATAAGCTTTTGCTGGGTAGTGCTTAACACTCATATTTTTGATTTGCTTCAAAAATTTGGAAATAAGAACAATTCCTAGGCATAAGGTAAAACTCACATCAGTATATTCTCTCAGCAGATCTTAAAAGAAGTTTCTCAGCCATGAGGTAAAACATGATCATGAAGGAAACAAAAATGTGAATTTTTGCAGTTAAGCTTTCTGAAAATAAGTATTTGATATCATCCATCTTCAGGAAAAGGATATTTAAGGAGACTTCTTGTGTGTTTTACCCTGAAAAAAAAAAAAAAATTCTCCAAACCAGCCTCCTGGCTGCCTGGACAATCCTGACCTGCACAGCACGACCGCTGAAGCTGGACTGCTCCACAAGGCGGGAGCTCCCCTTCAGCAATGAGCAACCCTCTTCCTGCACGGAGGGCCTTTCCTATGCTAAAATTTCTCCAGAGTGTAAAATCTCCTAGAAGACACTCTTATAAATGCAGCAACGGCAACCAAAGTCAAAGAAATGTTTGCACTTTGCTTGTGGTCAGTGCCTTTCAAGAAAAACTCCAGCAGAAGGAAAATTAAACTCATGCCAGGGCACAATCAAGGGGGCTGCAGGATTAGGGGTGCAACTTCCCCCTGCAAAGGGGCATTTGTGCAGCACTGAAACAGTTCTCTACATCTGTATCTCCACAAACTGAAAAAAGTCAAAGTTGCTCATCACATAAAAGCATCTAGGAACCCAAGTACACATTTGTGCCTTTGTTCAAACTGTTAGTAGGAGGAGAAGGAGAAAACATAAGCACCAATATCTTATTGGAAGTCAGTAAAGTTCTGCTAAGGAACATAATTAAAAAAAAAGTGGGGAAAGGTTTTTTTTCCCCCCACCTCCTCTTACATTAGTAATAGCCAAGCATATGGTTTTCTAGTTAGTGAAATCCATAAACCAGCTCTCTGTTCTCCTTCACAGTGATGCTTAGAATTCAAAGTACTACACAAAAACACATAAGGGTGAGCTCTATATTAGTACAAAATACTTAGTACTACTATTTCTTTGGAAGTTCTTCAGACCTTCTGCAACTGTGGATTTTGCAGACGCTGTGTATAATTCAAAATAGAGGAGAGCAAGCCTTTTACCTCATAGTTTCTTGAATTTCACAAAATCTTCGGTTGAAAGTTATTCCCTGTACACTTTTCACCAAGTAGGTGGCAGAGGTGGGTGTTCTTCCTGCAGGGCATATAATGCAGCTTTGGGCTGTACATACAATTATCTGGTTCAAGGAACTCACCACTGCTCATATGGAAAATGAAGCAACTTCATGGTCTTCTGAAGAGAAAACACAATACTTTTGAATATGCAGAATAGTCACAGTTGACACTTGCTCAGCTGGCTTCTCTAACCTCGATATTTGCTTTCTCCTCCAGGCCTTAGAAAATGTTGAAGGTTTAGTACTGAACAGAACACAGCCTAACAGCCTGGTAGAGGTATTTCTGTAATGCCTTAATGAGGGTGGGGAGCAAGCTCCTATAATCAGTCATCAGACTAGGGCTGCTTGCTCTACCCCCACTGAGGCAGGTAGGACAGAAATAGCAAGAGCAAATACAGGGCTATGAACTATAGGCTGCAAGAGCTCTCAAAGCTATAATTGCTGAAGGCTAAAAAAAAAGTTAGAGCTAATCTGGGGAGGCAACATGTCTCTTAATACTTCAAGTCAGGAATCAATCAAGACTATGTGACAACAGGCTGTGAATGGAACCACAATTGGTCTAGATTTAAGAAAAAGGATCTTTTTAAGGAAAGGTATTTCGTCTTGAGAGAGGTGGGAGAATGATCGTGTGGGAGACAAGGAGGGACTCTTACCATTCAGAGAGCTCACCTCCGCAGAGCACCCAGGCTTCCTTTTCCTGCTCAAAATAGCAGGGCAGCCTTGCCTGCCTCCCATAGACCAGCGTGCGTGACTGCCAGCAGAGACGCACACGAGTCCTCCCTAGATCACCCCACTCGCCAGCTCAGCAGCCTGTGTTCTCTAAAGCCCAAAATAGCCAGTCCTGAAAGCAAAGAGATGCTGAATTCAGCAGCACACTGCATGCATTGCAAGTGTCCTCTCTCCTCTGCAGTAAGAGGTGCACTGCCCATGTCTCAAAGGCAGCCCAAGATTGCAGTAGACAGATGGTGGCTTCAGGAAATTTTAAACGAGAAATGGACAACTAGCCTGACTGTTGTCAACAGCTTGAAAATCCATTGGCAGTAACGTTACTAGATGAGAATCCTTGCTTTATTCTTTTATTTTAATGTACATAAAGGGCAAAATAACATCATGTATTAAGAACCAGTCATGATTCATCCAATTAAGCAATCAGCAACAAAATTATCAAGACATAAATAGAGCCCATTATACACATTTATATATGTGACCCTGTCCCTGATGATCACAGGCTTTTCTTTATGGGAATGTTTACTGAAACCTGTATAGTGAAGAGGATCCAACACACTGTTGTGATTAAGGTTAGCTAAGAAAAGAAAACATCCCATCCTGCAAACTGACAGAAAATAAAGTTCCAAGTGGATTTGGGTCTCAACTACAAAACAAAACACACTAAAGGAATATGACATCTTACATTTCTGTTTATTTGTGGGGGGGAAAGGAAGGAAAGGAAAAAGAAGCTTCTTCAATTTTATGTCACTGCCAAAGCAGCTAATATTGTCCTTCTCTGTGTGCAACCATGGGAGAAATAAAGAAAAGGGCTTCCCATTGCAATAGCACTGCAATTTCAGTGGGGAATAAAACATGGTAGTGCCCATGTCAACAAGTAAACAACCTGCTTTTGTTAAAAAAAATAGTTGGTATAGAGACAAAGAATACAAACAAATTAAAAAATATGCTAGCTAGACAAGCTCCTGGAGAATGGCCTAATTAAATGATGTAAATGGAAGATTTTTTTCACTTGAAATAGTCCATACTAGGCACTTGATGACAATTTCTCGTTTAGTTCCAGAACTCGAACATCTCCATTAGCTTTTGCATTTTCTACAAGTACCTGCAGAGAAAATAAACAGAAAATTAAGAACTTGGTGTTTTTACTGTTAATACATTACCAGTTGTTTCAAGAAAGGTTTTTTGTTGTTGTTGTTGTTGTTTTTTGCACTTTGCCTAAAAATCTAAGTAACCTGTTAAGTCCAGACAGGGAAGATATTCAACACGACACGTAGCTCAGACATCAAGCTCTGAGGTTACAATCACTTGCAATGCAGCACAGCAGCAGCATTTGCTGCTTGTGGCTGAGAAAAGGTTTGACAAGTTCCCTGCTGACACAGAAGCGAATACGCTCGCTCCGTTTTGGCAGGCCAATTTGTGCATTTGGTGCACCTATTTAAACAAAACTGCTGATTTTCTTCCTCCTCCCCTCCATCCAATTTAGAAATAAAATTAGGACAGAATACATCTATCACTTGTATTTGCAGCCTTTCTACTAGCTAAAATAGCTGCCACATCAGTCTAATGTTTACAGATGTGCCAGGAGCTTATGACACTTCTCTTACATATTTTTTAAAAAGTAAATCATGACTCTGGCCATTATTTTTTTCACACCAGGCACCCACTGGCAGAAAGTACAGATGGCTGCCCACAAGTAAACCTAATGAGATCATACCAGAATCATCTGAACTCATTATTTCTGGCTCTTTTAAAGACCTGGATAATTGCACGTGGATTTTTGTCAATGCTGAGCCTACTTGATATGTTTTCATCTCAAACATACTCCATTACTGATTCAGAATTTAACTAAAATAAAGTGCTTAGAAAGGGCAAAGAGCTCATTGTACCAGGGGCAGCAATACAGAATGGCAGAGTCCTCCTAGTAGAGGGTAATAAAGTTTAGTGAAAAAAAATGACTCCGATTCCAATTGCAAAAATGAACAACCTTAGTTTGCCATATGTAAAAGTGCTGTGTGGATCTGCAAGTTAGACCAGTATTTGTCAAGTACTATACATCAAGAAATAGTGCACTGTTACAGTATAGCACCTATGCGAAGTGTAGAGTCAGGGCAAACTACTGCTAAGATCTTTCAGGTCAAGGAGCCACACTATTTCTAGCTAATCTCAAAGGAATTAGCATCTTACAAAGCACTAACATGTTCTGGCAAAATTCTGATAAATTGGTCCTCATATCTGTTGGAAAGAAGCATGTAAAACTTTTTCCAGTTTGCATTAGAGAAAGATTTTAGTGTGGTTTTCATTAGTATTGTATGGAGGAAGAAGACTTATATGCAGTTTTGAAAACTGAGGTGATTTTGCCAATGTGGAATCCTCAGACCTACAATCTGAAGAGCAAGAGAGTTGCAACCTCCCAGGCCTCCCTTCACCCCACTTGCAAGATAAAAGCACAGTATTTCACCGAAGCAGATGGCATTTCTGGATTAAACTGACTGTCTTACATCTATTAATTCATAATCATCTTTGGCATAGAGATGCTGCAGGAGGTACCAGCGTGCCACTGAGGCTATGTTTTCTGGAATTCCAGGCTGATACACCAGTCTTTCCAACATGCGACGAGTCTCCCTAGAAGCACAGTGAAAATATCATTCAAAAATTGCAAAATTTGGCTTACTAGCTTGCATGTAGCTTTTAAGACCTTAGTGTTTAAACCAGGATGTCTCTTTAGATTTTTAGAGCACATTAGTTTCCCATAAAAGCAACAACAATCAAAAATAACTTAAAGGAAGGTCCTTGTTTACATACTACCATGGAAGTGGGAGGTGAGCTGCTGGTTCCTTGACTTCCTACGTGACCACTGCTTTTCACCTGGAATGTCCCATTATGTTTAATATAGGACATGAAAGATAGTGCTTTAGCTAGCAAGTGTCCCAGAATTAGACGGAAATAGCAGATTTGACTGCTAAGACAGAATGATAAGCCTCATGCTGTCTCTAAACTCAGCCCAACAGCCAATTTCCATAGGTGATCTGCCTAACAATACAGCAGATATTCTGCTGTTAGCAGCTATAAAATAAATTCTTCAATAAAATTAATCCTTTTATCCTTAATCCTTCTGTTTAGGAAACAGATCTTTCCATAAGACTCTTAATCCTCAGGTATTTTAATATTACACACAAACATATTTAATCCAGCACTCAAAACATACTGCAGTTTAATATGCAATAGAAGAAAGAGGTGAAATGGCAGGAGAGGGGGGAAAGTTTAAGCAGTACAAAGAGACTAAAATCCTATTTGGCTGAAAACTGCTGTCAACTTGTACCAAATACAGACATATTCAAATTCACTTCTGTTTCAATAGAAAGCTATTAAAAATTGGCAGTTAAAGACAAGGTTTTCATTCAGTGCTGCTCCACCAGTTTTGGTTGCCTTTTCAAGAATTGTCCTTTGCAACTAATGAAATTTTCCATTGCATGGTGATTTAATGGACTGTTGAGAGATTACATCTGGGAGCTTGTTTGTTTCTTTTTAAGACAAAGTTGTTTCAGAATTTTGAAATTTCTAGCAACACCAAATAGATTTTGTGATGTACCTGTTGTTTAGTGAACTGGATATCTTCCACTGAAATAAAACTGATTTTAATTGATTTAGTTTAGCAGGTTTTCAGCTTTTTTTTTTTTTTTTTTTTTTTTTTTTTTTTAAAAATTGG
>JAVCKT010096180.1:0-13496 GCA_032273925.1 Rhynchotus rufescens
GACCGATTCTTATGAAAAAAAACTTTGTGGTTTGCTCAATGTTGTACAGCACATGGTCTAGAACATGGTCTAGAAATCAAGCTACCATCCCAAACTGAACTAAAGTCAATGCTAAAAATCACAAACTTTTTTTTTCCTGCACATAATATCTAAAATTATTTATAAATTTACAAATAAAGATGTAAATCTTAAGTTAGTATAAAGGACTTTCTATTTCTCCTCTGGTCTTAGAATAACTCAGTGCATGTTCAAACTGAACTTTTCGTTTAGATTTTACAGGTTTGGGGAGGAGGGTTCTCGGGGTGTTCGTGGTTGGTTTGTTTTGCCTCTTCATTTCTATTGTTTCCTTCCTGCTTATCTTGCACCATGATCTGTTTTTTTAAAACCTGAAGACAGGGTATTTTTAAACAGCGATTCTCATGCTTCCTGTCAAATACACATTAAAAAGTATAAGAATAATTTTTTAAAAGTTATACTCAGTTGCACCTCAGTCTAAACATACACCTTTTCTGCACAGTAGCTCTGATCTTTCTTTCATTAATTTGCCTCCTCACCCTTTTGACCCAAAATCCTACCTGAAAACAGTTCAACTGTGCCTGAGTGCTCTGAGAAAAAGTAATCCCTTGCATTTCTTTATGTCAAATACTCTTAACACCATACAGGGGCTCTTGATCGTTTCTCCTTCCAGTGCTGAAGTCGTGACATTTTTATCTGATTTGCTCTCTGCACTCAGGAGCTCATTTCAATGACAATCTAAATTTCTAGTTCCTCCTCACTGTTTTTTTTCTTCCAAGATCAAAAAATTTGCCTTTATCTCCGTTTCAGTAAATCCAGAACTAGTTTGCTTTTCACTGCCATTTCCAAATCTTTTCCCCCTGTAATAAGTTCATTTCTTTTATCTCCCAGCACAGCTGACCGCTCCTCTGTGACCAGAGAACATAATGGTCTCAGCAAGGAGAAGGGACCTGCGGCTGCTCCACAAACACCCATTTCTATGGAAACTGCAGGAACTGTAAGCTTAATATCAGGAAAGTCTATGTCCAGAGAACAAAATACAAGAGGCACTGCAGCCTTCTGGATGCACATGTGTGTTTTCCCACCCAGGACCCTCTCCCTTGGGGACCTTAGATGGGGCCATCTCCCTTAGATGAGCACTAAGGCTAGAAGCAAAGCTGGGAGCCAGCTGAGGTGCTGTCACTCATTCCCTTAAAACCCTGAAAAATAAAATGAAACACCTGCCTGCACCACCACTTGAATTAACTTGTACCATTAGCCAGAGCAGTTGTGTTTATTTTACAAATAACGTTGGGTGCAGATCTGGCATCTGCAGTAAAGGAAATGACTGGTAGCAGCAGTACAAAGACGTAAAGTTGAATTAACCTTATGAAAATAAACCAATTCCTAACCTCTGTTAGGAAAAAATAAACCTCTGTTTCTAAAGATATTAAATAATGTTTTGGCTGATATATAGGAGATTTTTTTTTCTCAAATAAACTTCTACTGATCAGCCCAAGTCCTCCGCCCCTGCAAGAGTACTGATTATAAGAGAATACCATGTACAGACTATGAACCAGCAATCATGGAATAGCTAAAACTCGGTTAAACAAGAGAGAAAAGCACACAGTATGTTAACATCCAACTCCAGAGATGTAATATAAACCTTATAATAAAAGAAATGTTAAAGAACTTCCTTAAAAGCTATAGTCATTAAAAGGCAGACAGGTGCTGGGTGTCCTGAGAAGGAAAGAGCCCCATGCACATGGGGATCAGAAACCCAGCACGCATATAGTGCATATAGAAAGCTCAGCACAGAATCAGTGAGGTGACCACTTTTGTTAAAAATACAGCATCAGTTTTAATATATAGTTAAAATCAAAGACAGAGAGAGATGCCCTTACTTGGTGGCTGATGGATGGCCAGAGAATTTGTTGAACAGAAGTGAAAAGTAAGGACTATTTGATCAGCTGACATTTAAAAGGATTAGCCAAAAATGCCCCAATAAAACTGAGAAAAATTAAAATCTGTGGGCTTAGAATTTTAGGAATTTAGGATAGATCTGTGAACGCAATTCAAGTTCTGCAGTTTTCTTTGGCTTTAACAGATCAGTGAGTTCTTGAAGTCTGATCAGTCTCCATGTCAACAACGATATAGAGTTTTTGTAAGGTACAAAAGAAAGAAAAGTCACTTTGTACAAAAGTTAGTTTGGTCTCTACCTGATCACAAGGAGCTTCACGGGAAAGGCAAAACGGCTGCCAGAAATGAGGGATTTAATCTTACAGGGAACTGAAAATCCAGAAGACTGATAAATCTATCCGCTCAGGTCACCTACAGAAAGGTGGTGGGTTCTGACCTGCCAGAGCAATTTGGAGCACTGTTTATACCATGACACTGAGCAAGTGCCTCACATGCAAAGCTGCAGAGATTCTTAGTGATTAAACAGCTTTCTTCAGGAAAAAGATACTTACCTTCAAGTTACCACATTACTGTAGATGAATTTTTCTTTATCCTCTCAAAAAGTATCATAGTTTACATTTCTAATTCTAGTATTTGAAAGTTCTAAAATGCAGTTAAAAAAAGGAATGCAGAGGAAGCATAATGTACAATAATACATATGGTGCCAAGCATCATACATCAGTCTATCAAGTGTAAAGTTCATCGAACCAAATCCTAAAATCTTGCCAGTTTAATTGTATCACTTAAAAACAGCTTTCAAGGAGTTCTGTTTATGAGCATTTCACATACTTATGAAATATTAAGGGCAGTGTGTTTCTTAGCAATTTTTAAATCTTGGCATTAGCTTTGAGATTAAAAATAATTGACTCTTAAATCAGCTCAAGCGGGACATTCCTACTCTAGGAAGGCCACACTTTGTTTTTTCTTCCATATTAAAATGGACACTAATGCCATTGTCAAAGAAACAAATTTTGAAGGATAATAATGTGCATTAGTGTTTTAGAACTATGCTTGTCTTTGTATAGCAGGTCACAGATTAAATATTTTAAACATTACCATATACAGAAATACATTATTATAACATTCAGTATCCAAAAAGTCCCTTTTATCTCAAAAGCAATATATCAATATTAACCAAAACAGTGCTCTCATCACAATTCCTAGAAATAAGTCTGTATGTATAGAATAACCACAATACTTATAGACAGCTTATTCTGTAGCTGCTTTAATAAATATTAAAAATAAATACTAAAAAATCGAGTTTTGTCACTAAATTACAAGTGCCTTCAGATATTTTTTATTCCACTCATGAGCTGCATAAAAAGAATAAATTTTGGTTTAAATTTAAAAAAAAAAATTTTAAACCTTTTCAAAGTAGAATTCAATACCTTCAGGGGAAACATGGAAACATCTGATCACAACAAAACTACTTTACTGAAAAAATTAGCAGAAATATTCTCAGGCATTATCCACTCTTTGCTTTCTGCTGTTTGCACAGATTTCTTCATAACATAATACTGAACAGTATAAAGTTTTGAAAACTCTATTCAGAAAAAAACTCAGGGCTAAAAGAAGATTAAAATATAGAAAACACCCCTGAAAACTGCAGATATTGAAGTCTACAGACACTCTCAGTACATAAGAAGCATAAGGAGCAGTGCAGAGGGGAACAGGGTGAGGGCAAGCCAGGGTTGAACCCAAAGGAGAAGGTTTCTCCTCGTGACCATGCAGTAGCAGAAGGCAGAAGCAGGGAGAATGGTTAAAACAAGGTAAAAAAACAGTATTTGCATCTGCCTTCTGAATACGAGGCCAGAAAGGAGCAGTCCTTGCAAGAAAAAAAGATGGAGGTAACTGGAACCACGACAAGAGTGCTATTTTCACAAAGAAGGATGCACCTCAGAGAGCATCCAGTAAGAATGTAAAAGGCTCCTTCTAAACTTTGGAAAGCCCTTTGCCATCCCTTCCAAAGTGATTTGTTCCTACTTACCCAAACCTACTCTTTCTTCCTCTAATGCTGACAATCTTCAGTGAAAAAGTTTAGACAAACACACTTGAGAATGTCAGAATATTTTGTAATAGATTTGTGGTGAGGGTGAAAGTACAGCCTGTTGCTGAGTTATAGCTCAGGCAATTGAAAACCAATCCTTGGTGGGATTACTGCCACATACCAGCACTAGAGAATTAATTAAAATCAGAAAACAAGAGACATACCTAATGTCGTAGCTTTAAAACTTCTGTAATTTAAAACTAATGGGGATCTAATGTTCTTCATAGTATTTGTTTCTGCAGTGGCAGGCAAAATCCAAAAGCACACAGTAATATTATGATTAAAGTTATCATGGACAGAGATGGTGCACGAGCACCTACATAACCTACGATGTAATCCCAGGAAACCAACCCCTCCTAAACCCAAACAGATGAACAAGTTTTATGCCACGGTTTCCTACTGCAGTTCATTACAAAGAACGACATGCACACAGACACAAGACTTAAACAATGATTTTAAAATGTTCTTCATTAATCAGTTCCTCATGGGCATTGAGTCTTTTTAGAAAGTTCAAGAAAAAAAAGCATGTCAGAAGATGCTCTTCTCCAGAACTACAGTAAAAACAGACTCATGCCAAAATTAACCGGACTTTTCAAACAAAGAGCCACCACACATATATGAATTATTAATAAAATGGTTCATTAAAAACATTAATCTAAATAGATCTTAGTCATAAAATGTTTGTGTCTTATTCCATTGAATGAGAAAGTGTATTAATCTGTGCTAGAACAAAAATAAGGACAACAACATAGTTATTTTTAAACATGGATATTCTCCAGACTAAAGGAAAGTGTACAGTGCCTGAGCAGAAGGCAGGAAAGACATTGGTTTTCACTTTATTTATGTTGTTTTCATCCACTGGAACATTTCAGAAAACTGTCCTCTATCCAATTTGATGAATACTGGCGTGATAAAATGTTTTGTTTTAAGGTTTGACAGGTCATGCTATAACTCATGTTTGCTTGTTTTTTTCCTCCAGAAGACATTCCTACTAAAACAGATGCATTCACAGACCGACTACCTTCTAAAACAGATGGGAAGACTTGAGTACTTCAAACTTCTGAAAGCCACACTTCAGAAACAAAAAATATGGATTTATGAAAACATGAAGGTATATTTCCAGTTGGACACTCCAAAGATGTTTCTACCACAATACATGTTATATTTATAGAGTTTTGATGATTCAAGTGACAAAGGGAGACTAGGCTTGGGATTTATTTATTCAGTTATTCAGTAGACTGAGTAAGAACAGTTACATAACACAACTGGCAACTTGGTTCCCTTTGATCAGAGCAGCTCTCTCAAAGTTGTTTTGTGTTACTCTGTATGAAATGTAATGCAGCAATGGAAGGGGCTCCTCCATGAACTATCTACTTGGTACTGTAGTGTTTAATCAGTAATATCAAAGTCCATTGCTCCCAAGTCATTTCAGTCTCTGGAAGACGATTCTTATGCTCAATGGTATAAAAATACCCATTAGAACTTGCACTTCAAGCCAGAACTTAGCAGAGGCTGTAGGATAATTATGCAACAAAAAGATCTTTATTTTGAAACAGTGGCCCTCAGTTAAACAGAAGACAAGTCTCCTCATTTTGCCATGCCATATTAATACCTATGCAATAAAATTAAAAGGATAAACTATCCCTTAGTTGGCTGGACAAGCTATTTGCTATGCCAAAAATATGACATGAATAAAACCAGTAAGTAGCTATCACGTTCCTGCAAGTCAGTCCTTTAGCCAATTTGAATTTATATTGGCCAGTTCTACTCCGATTGGGCTTTATCTCCAGTTGTGCAAAATTATTTCATGAACATCAGTTATGCTCCTTAGTTCCATGAATACAAGAGGTGTTAATATTTCCACCATCATCCCCATGTAAAAACAGCATGTCAAATTCTGAAGGAAAATTTGACACAAAAATTAAGATTCAATACCTTTGGATGCCTTATCTTCATAAATACTACATCCTTAATATCAAACTCTTCAGGCCATTTACTGCATCTCTGAAAGAGATGAATATTTTGGATTTTCTGGAAGGTAAAAGGAAGCATCAAGTAACTGTTCCTCAGAGAAAAGACAAAACATGGCTTACTGAACATGCCAACAGAATAACATACAACTGGGGATGGAATCAAGACACAAGGTTGAGTAAATACAAATGTACACCCTTCTTCTTGAGGGTGTTTTTGAACAGGGAATAGGATTTCCTCCTTTTCTGCTACTTGGCTTTCAGAAACAGAAAGGCAACCTAAGTTAAGATTTTTTTAAAACTACAAATTGGGACTGAACTTTCTTTGGAAATAGCTAACAGAGAACAAACTACATATTTGTATAAAATTTAACCTAATTCTGAGAGTATCCACAATTCAATGCCACATGTAAAGGCTGTAAAGAGCAACTATAAACACGATTCAGTTTTGTCTTCTAGATACAGGACAAAAAATGAGTGCTGCATTGAAAACCTGTTGTCTAGTTTGAGTGTGCGAGGCTGACGGGGGCCATTCTGTCCCCTCTTGTTCTGTGACCACTCAGGATTCCTTTGGGCAACTCAAAGTCATTCAGAATTACTTTTCAGAATGTAAAGTTGATGGGTGCTGACAAAAAGACAAAACTCTTGTCTTTCACTGTTGAAGAAAATGAATGTGTAACAACAGACCTATTATTCTTCATCACTTCTTTGATTAATAATTTCATTCCTGTGACATGCTGCCGGAGAGTTTAACATTCCTGCTAAGCAAACAGTCCTCTGCAATCTTCACGAGGGCAAGAAGAGGTAGGTGGGGGGGATTGCTAATCTGATTCTCAAAGTGTTCATAAATCTCAGCAAGATTTTTAATGGATGAGTGTTCTAAAGGTCTAAAGAAAATCAGATCTGAAGACTTTAATGGATTAGCTGTTTCTCTAAAATTTACATATAAAAAGTGCATAGAACATTTGCCCACATCTGTGCCAAACCACCCAGTCAGAAAGAGCATACGACAACAAATAGTCTAATATGGGAAACTTTGCTCCTAACATTGCTGATGCAAAGCTCTATGAAATATCAACAAACTCCCCAAAAAGCACGTTTTATGTGCAAGCCCTGCCACACCATGCCAGGTACGAACATTCCACACCTTCCACTCTTCCTGATATTAATCTGCTGAATAAGATGCATAGACTTTTTTTTCTGATTTCAAGTCTATTGTTAAAGTCTGTAAAATATGTATGTTCTGTAAAATACAAATATTCAAACTGGAGTTTAAGAGTATTTTTCTTCTCTAGAATTATATGATTTTCTGCCTCACAGAGCTTTAAAGCTTATAAAGAAAAGTTAGAAAATAGTTTCTCCTATAAATACTGTACACTTTATCATGCTACAGTCTCTTCTAACTGTAGCATTGTTTTAATTCCCATTTAAGGTAATACAAGATAGTACCGATTTGCTTTAGTTTGAACAGTATCTGTATCATATTAATTTCATCACGTAATTTGTGCCACTCTTCCTCCTCCTTATCAGGATTTTAAAACAGTCAAATTAGAAGAGCAAAACTCAAATTTAAAAATCTCCCTGTTTATCCATGTCCCCCCATCAAAGGAATCTGTAATATTTTTACTGCTCAGATTATTTGCCTACAACTGGGGAAAATAACAAAATGCTCTGTACAAAGACCCTCCTAAAGATCCCTCTTTACAAAGTCTCCTCCTAGGCTATTCAGGGCTTAACACATCAAAGCCAGAACACTGACTTTCATCTAAAATATACAGCAGCTAGTGCAAATGATGAAGCATCACTAAGTGTCTTCAGAATATGTTGCCCTATACACAAAAGGTGTTTAATTTTGCACCTAGTTCGGCCCCCAGTGCATTTATGATGTAGTTCCACATACAACATTGTACAAATCTAATCTCACTGACATAAAGACACACAATATTGGTACTCATTAAAATACCTTTACTACAAGCGAAGACAGTCCCAGGCACAGTGTTTATCAGCTGGGCCACCAAGGGCCAATCAACGACACAAGGGGTGAGGTTGGATAAGCCCAATGTAACAGAGAGGTTGAAAAGTCAAAAATATTTTCAGAAAAGCTCCTTCCACCCAACTAGAGTAAC
This sequence comes from Rhynchotus rufescens, assembly GCA_032273925.1. Lineage (NCBI taxonomy): Eukaryota > Metazoa > Chordata > Aves > Tinamiformes > Tinamidae > Rhynchotus > Rhynchotus rufescens. The sequence goes on from JAVCKT010096180.1 coordinate 8,097, forward strand.
TCAGACTTCCCTCCCACTGCTTTTTACCAATCTGGGGGAAAAGAATAGTTACTAGAGTATGGCGTGTAAAACTGGCAAACCCAAACCTGTCCAGCCAGCAGACTGACATCCACCAAAAGCTGAGAACAAAAGACCTGGCCCTTGTCCTTCCATAGACTCCTTAATGGTGGAAGCAGACGACCTAGACCTAAACCTATCGGATTTTGTCCAGATAGCACAAAAGAAATTTTCTTACAGTGGAAGCCAAAAAGGAAATGCAGATAAAGTACATCAGGGAAGAATTCATATGGAGGATGTAAAAAACAGTACAATTATTGTATGCCGATTGAAAAAAGAACCTTGCTATAAATAGCAGCAATCATAAAGTAATATATTTCCAGCCCGCTGCTATAGAACTTGGATTTTCACGTGGAAATATCGGTTCTATCTGCAATCTGATGATCCTGTGCAGAAGGACTCTTCCGATGGCCTCACCTTCCTTTAATCCTCCATTGCCCCAAAATCAAATGCCCTTTGGCAACCTCTCTTTGTCACAGCACAGATACAGACAGCAGATTTTAGAAATTCTCCGTGAAACACGTATTCTGTGTGAGTACACAGAGAAGCTGCAGAATCCTAGGTTCAAACGCCCTCGAGCAACATTTTCAGCAAGTCTCTGCCACGTGAGACATTCGGCAGGCAGATTTCTGAGGTTTTCTAAGTATTAGGGTTAATAAAGTGTCAAACTGAGTTATGCACGAAATCCAGCATCTGGAATTATGAGTCAGTTCTGAAGACTTTGAATGATCTCTTAAATATTCAGTTTCAGTCATAAACATAAAATTAACAAGGTGCGGCTATAAAATATGTTATTTTCACCTAAAAACTTAACCGTGTCATATATTCCATCATTTGGGATTAAAATATAGTAATTAACATTCACTTCAATATTTCCAACCGCATGAAATTGAATATCTTTATAAGGCTATAACATTCTTAGATTCCACTGAATCTGATTTCTCCAAATCTTGAAGTAGACGTCTCAAAATCTCTGACACTATAAAGTATTCCCTAAAACAAGTTCATTTATAATTAGAATTTCCTGATAAAAAATGTTTATGGTTGCCAAAAAGAACATTTTGCTTTCATAACAACTATACATATGAACTGGCACAATAAGTGGGAGAAGATCGAGTAGAGATTTTATTTGCCAGAGAAGGCAGATATTTTCCTGGAACAAACCGGCAGCAGCAAATCCTGTAGGTTGCACGTCTTAATTAAAACAGCTGAAAATATAAAGCTGCACTGCTAGAGTGGGGCACTCTCTTAAAACTTTATGAGTCATTTTAATTAGCTCTTCTGCCTGCAAAACTACTGGAAGTGAAGATGATTCATTCAGCTCGTGATTTATCTGATGCTTGCTGTGCTGCCTTCCAATTCAAGGCTCAACCAGCGCTGCAACGTCTGAAGGAAGGGTCTAGCTGAGTCTTAGTTCATTCCACTACCCCAGTTACTCTGCTCAAGGGGCCGCCCAGTTTGATGAACCTACCTTCGGAGTTCAGGGTAATAAGGGTGACGTTGTTCCCAATACTTTGGCCTCCTAACTGCCCGCTGTTGGAGACGGAGTCGCTGGCCTCGGAGCCGCTCTCGCCGTCCTCATTGTGACTGTCATCGTGCCCTGGAACTTTCACCACGATGGTGTTCTGCCTGCGGCCAGGAACCGCGCTAGGAAACAGAAAAGCATACGCTTTGGGAAAACATAATCCCTGATCAGGAATACCATTATCTTACGGAAATCAAAACTACTAACTGAGAATATTAAGCATAGAATAAAAATGTACTCCCCTGTCAAGCCTACGCTTGTTCGTTGCTAAGAGCTATCCAGCAAAATAACAAAAAGAAAATAGGAAAATAAATTTTAATTTTTTAATGCATGCTTTCTAAATTTGCATCAGTGGAAAGTCCAGGCTCAGCATGTAAAACAAACAAAATTATTTAAATAATAAGATCTTTGAATAAATTATTTAAAACCTTTTTCTATCTAGAATCTCCCTTTCTAGTTAAAGTTTACTGTAGGACAAAACCTACCAAACACCCCTGGGCTGCCGTGTACTCTATTTTCAGCTGTTAGGGGGTTACCTTGGGCAGGACTGTCAGCTTGACACCGAGTCAAGCACTTGACTCTTTCCTCCCCATATCATTACCTAGAACATTCCTCAATTTGCCCTTGGAACTACAGCAACAAGCACTACTGATCCGTTCAGGAAGAGGGAGGGAACGGGGAGGACTGCAGTAACTGCTACCAACTTGCTGAGGATGTTTTCCAGGGAATCCGTCGCTCTGCTCAGTGGCTCTTCCTGCCCAACCATCTTGGCTACAATCGAATTCTGCCGATCGTTGTTCAGTATTACTGTGGTCTGGGGGACAACACTAGAAGACAAAATCAGACAGGAAAAGTGAATATAAAGGAACAGACCTTTTCCGGAATACATTAACCCAGTCTTTTTATTCAAATGGTCTACTTTAAACCTGAGCCTGCTAAGACTGATTTTTTTCTCCCGGCATCACAGTTATATATCAAAAGCTAAAGCTGGTAATCCATCGCGTCTGACATCTGTACCATTCCAAGTACTCATAATTCTTTCAGAGGACTGACAGCTTCATTGGAATTATATAACAGTCCATGACCCCTGGCAAAATGATAAAGAATTCATCAAGTTAAGATACACAGGAGGAAGTCTGTAAACCACAGCTCCAAAGAGACATCAAACACTTGTTTTGCAAAGTTTGAGTGAGCATTTTCATAGACACTGTGGCCAATTTACATGGAAAATTAGCATTTTTAATAGGGTATTTCCTTGAAAATAGTTTAAAGGTATTTATTGTAAAACAGGATTATGAGTTCAGTTTAAAAGTACATATTGTTTTCCAAGGTTAGGGATTTGTGTGGGGGACATTGCGGTGGAAGGGATGAAGAAGAGACTAGGCGCATAAGAGCAGAACAGAGACAGTCAGTAACGTGAAATAACGACAAGACTAAGGCATTCATTCAGGGCATTTCACATGAAATAAATAACTAAATAAATCAAGCACAACAGAAAAGCAGTTACTGTACGAAGCAACGAGAACTGCCTTCTCTGTCACTTATGATGACAATGCAGAATAAAAAGTGCAGAAGTAAGTAACTAGTGTTGCATAGAAAAAACCAAATTCACAATACAGAAGTGAGCAAAATACATTTTTGGCATACAGCATGTTATTTGATTTCATCTTGAAGATTATCCCCATTTTACCACCACACCATTTAGAAGGTAAAAATGGCATTCTTCTGGCATTTAGGACTGTTTTCACTATGCACATGACAAACTTAAGGAGACAACTTAAAAGAAAACTTATGGCTTGGTAACAGAGAAGGCTTTCTTCTTTTTCTTTGCCTCCCACAGCAAAAAAATCCACGTTTTTATTGTTTTCACTAGTTCACCCTCTCAGACATGACTGATGGTCATTTATTTTTCTTAACTGTGTTCCTTGGCTAATTGTTGAAACACAAATACAAAAGACAAAGCTGATGACAGCGACTCTGTTTACTTCAGCTGGAACACAGGGCTGCCTGCTTGAATATTCATGTCCTACACAAGGCATCGAGGGCTACAAGAGCAATCCTAAGACCTAAAGGAGACATAAGAAACCATCCGAAGAACTAACAATAAAAAAGATCTCAAATTTGGCTCTGCTGACGTGCTTGACAACTTATTTTGGAGCTAAGAAAGCCCAGGGCCTAGTTTCTTGCCCCCCTTCTTTTACAGTAACCGCATGTGTTGCTAGCAACGCCTGGGATTCCTTATGGACTGCCAAGGATCCGCTGGACTGCCGGCTCCGCAAAGCTCTGGAAGACGTTTGTCTAATCACGGACAAGTACAGAATGTGCTATAGTTTTTCCTATGCATGTGAAGTTCAGCGATGACAATCCCAAACTTTTTAAGCTTCGATTTTAAGCATCAGAAAATGACAAGATTGACCCAAAGGAATGTATTGTGTTACACCGGAAATGCTTCAATTTGTTGCTGCTGCTGCTATAAAGGTGTGTGATACTTTCATAGTCACTTTTCCAAAATTTCTCCATTACCAAGGGAAAAAAAATATAATGTTAATAGAGACAGTTTTCTCATCAAAAAGCAACAAAAAGAATTTCTATTTCTACAATGTCACAACTGAAAGTTTGAAAAAACATCAAATATCAATAAATTCTTGTTAAGACACTGAGAAGTACCAGTTCTGGAAGTTCCACGGTCTAGTAGCAACATATGTCTCCGTCTCCTTTTATTTCCCAATTGCCCAAATAGTTATATCTGATGTTTTCACATCAGCTTGCTTAAAATATTTAAATATTTTACACTTCCTTTCAGACATTGTTCTTTATTATTCTTATCTTCCCTACAATCACTTTTGAATGCATGATTAAATGTCACTTATCAAAACTTATTTTTAATAAATACTCAGAATAATTAACTGTAGTTTTAAAGATAAATGCAATAATATTTAGGGAGTCCTTAAGCTTTTGCTCATGTTATGTTTATCATAGAAAAAAGAGCCTTAGCAGTAAAAATGGACATAAAAACACGTTTTTAAAAATGTAAGAAAAATATAATTCATATTTTAAGGAAGAACTAGAGAGTGAACCAGATGTCAAGTAACTGAAGCTTATTATTAAACTGAAGCTAATTCACAGTGAGGAAATGCTTCGATACAACCCACCAGCACCGAGTTTTACTTCAATGTGATAATGTGTATTCAAACTTGCTTACTTTGATGCATCTGCATTATTTCAGACTATCCTCAAGTAAAAACCAATAGAAACAGCAGTTCTTCACTAAGCATTAATTCTTCTCAATCAGCAAAATGGGTTATTAGTAGGAAAAAAAAATCTGCTGTCCCAACTGTCTGGGAAGGAGCCACTAAACTTGTCATTTTACTGACACTTACTTTCCTGGCTCTAAAGCTCCACGGCAAAAAGCAGCACATGCACAAGGAAAAACTCTGCAACCAGCCATGGTGACTGCCAGGTTGTCCAGCCCAGGTTTTACCCAGGGAACTGAAGGCACTGGGCTCTAAGGATTCAGGGAATCTATAAATCAGTTCAGGCGAGTAGGACGTCTACAGCCGGTTTCAAAATAGCCGCGCGCAGGTCCCCATCTCTTACTAGGAAATATTAGCAGTAGATAAAAGATCTGTATCTACTAATGCAAAGACTCTGGTGAATCCTATTCCATTTTGATCGGAAAGGAAAAAAAAGGAAAGGAAAAAAAAGGAAAGGAAAAAAAAGGAAAGGAAAAAAAAGGAAAGGAAAAAAAGGAAAGGAAAAAAAGGAAAGGAAAAAAAGGAAAGGAAAAAAAGGAAAGGAAAAAAAGGAAAGGAAAAAAA
>JAVCKT010096181.1:0-13492 GCA_032273925.1 Rhynchotus rufescens
GCTGCGGAGGCTCCTGCTCTGCAGATCTGCCAGCGCGCCGGGATGCGCCCGGGTGCCCCGGGCTCTGGGGGGCCCTGGATGATCCCGAGGGTCCCTTCCAGCCTCAATCATTCCACGAGAGGCCGCGTTTTCCTGCTCACCCTGCCCGAAGCGCGCCATGCGGAACACCTCCTCGGCCTCGCGGAAGCCCAGCATGCGGCACACCACGTCGCCGTCCTTCTTGTCCCAGCCGTCGTCGCACACGGTGCCCCAGCGGCGGTCGTAGAAAACTTCCACGCGGCCCTCGTGGGAGCCCGAGCCGTTCACCAGCCGGATTGCGCCCTCCTCCATGCCTGCTGTGGGCAGCAAGAGGGACGTCGGAGCGGGATCGGGTGTCCCGTGCCCACCTCAGCCACCCATGTGCCCGGGAGCGCCACACAGCTCCACGGCTTGGAGAAACCAGAGGGTTTCTGGTGCACCCAAAGGCCACCACTGGCCCCCACCATAGGCAGTGCCACCACTGTCCTCCACCATAGGCAACGCCACCAACCCCAGATCCATCTTGCTGTCCTGCACCACTGCACTACAGAGCTGGAGTCAACCCCAAAGGCAGCGCTATGAGCTCTACAAGATCATGTCGAGGCATGACGTGAAGGTGGGAGGTCCAAGACAACCCAGAGGAGGATTAAGATGGTGCCAAAGCCGGAGAAGCATCTCCAGATAGGATTGGGAAATAGGGATGCAGGTCATGCAGAGGACTGGGCTCTTCCCAGCCAGCCTGGAGACCTCCAAGCCCTGTAGAAATCCACATGGCCGAGGTGGACCCTGACTTGACATTGAAGAGAACACGGTGGAGAGGAGAACCACAAATGCCAAGTCTGGAGGAGAACATGTTCCTGCTTGCCCGCCCTCTATCCCCTTCTCTGCTCCTTCCTCCTGCTTGCCCACCCTCTATTCCCTTCTCTGCTCCTTCCTCCTCCTCATCCCCACTGCTGGCACCACTTGGGATCACGCATGGGCTTCCTCATCCCTTGGCCAAGGGCGGCCGTGATTTATTTGACAGGGGAAGGACTGAGGAGCGCAGCAGCAACCGCAATTGTTCCTGCTCCGTGCCCAGCCAAAGTCCCCTTCAGGGCCAGGAAAACAAATCGAAGCGAGCATCCCACAAATCCCATTATTTGGGATTACGCACGGCTTGGACTCGAGCGGAGAAAATCGCTCTAAGGCAGCTGGGCTGGCTCCGTGACTCACCGCGTGCTGGGACGGCATCTGAGCATGGAATTTGGGCTCCCCACAAACAAGGTTATATTACAGCTGGTTGAGGGTTCTTATTTAAAGAAATTTTCTCAAAGCCAGCTTTTTTTTTTTTCTGCCTTTTTTTTTTTTTCCTATCAAAACACACGTTCCCATTGGAAATGCTCAACGACATGACTTTTCAAATGCTAAGATAAATGGGCTCTGGATCGCTGCAAGAAATATTTCCAGTTAGGCTGAGCTCTCCGCCTCGACTCCCATAAATATTCCGGTTTTTGCTTTCCCGGCCGGAGCCGGAACATTCCCCAGGTAGAGGGAGCCGCTCGGGGTCTTGTGCTCCACTTTGCCCCATTAACCAAAACTTGGCAAAAATGGCAAAAACGGACCCGCTCCCTGCCCAGCCTCCACCTCCATGGTCACCCCTTGTCCATGAGGGGGATCACGGGGAAGTCTCTCCTTAAGTCCAAAGAAAAGTCACCAGCTCGTACGTCTCCTGCTGTCCCTTTTCTTCCAGTCAAATCGTTGAGCGTAGCCAACAGGAGCCACATCTTCTGCTGTCCCACGGTTTTCCTGGTCCGTGGCAGTCTTACAAACGACAAAGCAAAAAGATCTCGATGTCAAGAGGTGGCCGCTGCTGAGGGACCCGCAAAGGCTTGGGTGGAATTCGACACTTGGCTTGTTGGCCACCCGCTCATCGGGACTTCCTCGTGCCAAGAGGCCACGTGTTGGAGAAGAGCCTGGGCAGCGCGCCAGAGGCGACCTTGCTCGAGCGGGGCTTTGGACTAGATGGTCTCCAGCGGTTCCTCCCACGCTCAGCTGTGGTGTGATCCTGCGCTCGGCTCACGCGTGCTCGAGCAACTCGGCCAACCGAGACAAGAAGATTGAAGAGCAGCCCAAACACCTGCCTGTTGACGGCACCACGAGGGACAAGCGAGCCAACGTGACATTTGGAGGCCAAGGCAGCCGAGATGCCATGGGTCCCTGCCAGCACGGTGGGTACTGCCAGCTGGCTGGGACCCTGCAGAGGTTCCTCATGGCATCGGTCTCGGCGTTCCCAGCCCTTCCCTGGCTCGCTCCGAGCTGAAGCGAGGCCACCTCTTCCCACGACCTCCCGAGAGCGCAGGCCCTGCTTGGCTTCGGCGCACGCTGGTCTCCTGCTTCCAGGACCTGCTCCAGAATGGATCTGGAAACCCTGAGCGCGTTTTGCTGGATCTGAGCATCAGGGGCAGAGGAGCCAGGGAAGATTTCATGTCGCCTCCATATCGGCTTGCTGGTATTTTGCACAACCTCTCGCCTCGAGCTGTTGAGTCTTCTCCTCTGGGATGCTGCCATGGTCCAGGGGTGAAGGGCTCTTTGCTGGCGTGGACCTTCTCAAGCAACAGAGCCATGAACTCCGCAAGTTTTCTCCCAGGGGTCGTGCTGAGCATCCTGCTCACAGTGTGGGGTGGGACGGCAGGGTGGGGAGCTCCGATGTCCCCACCTCGCGAGCCTCCCTGCGCCAAGCGAGTCACCCTCCTCGAGCAAGGAGGTGCTTGTCACCCACCATCGTGCAGGAGAAACCCAAGGTCCGGCTGGGTTTGGCCCTGCTCTTCACCCCTGAGGTAGAAAGCCACGTGAAGGGACCTTCCAAGCTGCGTGGGGATGCCCCAGGTGCCTGGTGTCCCTTGGCCATGTCCTCATCATGGTCATGCTTGGTGGGAGCTTGGTCTGGCAGGAGGGTGATGGCACCTGGAGATGCCTTGGGGACGTGGAGGTCCCTTTCTGCTCTGCTGGCACTGGGGAACCTCTCGGGGTGGCTCTGGGACCTCTCGGGGTGGCTCTTGCCACTGACATCCCACATCTCTCCATACCTCCAACCTCAACCTCATCCTCACCATGGCATCCAAGTGCACAAACCAAGCTCTGCTCCGAGCCTGCACAAGCTGGACCTACCTCCTGGCCTGGCATGAGCCAACGTGCCCATTCCCGGGCAGGGAGGACAGGGACGTTCGGATGGGCACGTCGGGAAGGGAGCCAGCCCGGCTGTCCAGAAGCAGCCCAAGCACCCACGCACACGCCCTCCTTTCCCATCAGCTTCCCCTTTGCATCCTGCTCAACAAACCCCGAGGTCTTTGCTCCATCTTCTCCCCATCCTTGTTTTCACATCCGCAACTTCCCAACGCCTTCAACCTTCCCCTCAAAAAGCCAACGCCAAGCGAGGAAGGAAGAGCTGGAGAGCCGAGAGGAACCCCGGTGCCTGGGAAAACAAGGGCCTGATTCTTTGCAGCTGCGGCGAGATAGCGTCTCCTGCCTGGTAATTGGGACCAGCTGCCCGCTCGCCGTGGGAGGAAGGCTGCCCGCCTTCCCCTTCATCCCGGCCCGGCTTTGATCCGTGCATCCCGGAGGTGCGCCTCGACGGCGGCGGCCTCCGGGCGCCAGAGGGGATGGATTGGCCCATGCATCCGTCCGCCCGTTGGTGCCGGAGAGCTCCAAGCTCTGCGATGGGCTCTTGGGATCCCACCAGGGAGCCAAAGGTCCTGCTGGGATGTTGGGGGATGGAGAAGGAGATCTCCTGTGTGTGTCCAGGAGGACACGTCTCGAGAGGAAGCTGCTGAGATGGCTCCAGGGTGGCATTCCCTGCTGATCCCGGCATTCCCACCATCCAGACCAATGGAGCTGCCCACCCACCTGGTGCCTGTTCCCAGGGAGCTGTGTCCTCTCCCGTGGCCCTTTGCTCTCCCTGGCTCCTGCTCTGGTGCTGCAAGGAGCTGGGGAAGGAGGGATGGGTGAGATGGAGAAGGAGAGATGTCCCAGGTGGGAATGGGGTGAAGATGGAGGGATATGTCAGACGGAGACATAGAGATGTCCCAGTTGGGGATGGGGGGATATCTGAGATGGGAAAGAAGGGATGCCCGAGGTGGGGGAGGAGAGATGTTCCAAGTGGGAATGGGGTGAAGATGGAGGGATATATCAGCCAAAGACAGAGGGATGTCCCAGGTGGGGAAGGAGGGATATCTGAGATGGAGAAGGAGAGATATCCCAGATGGGAATGGAGGTGAAGATGGAGGGATATCTCAGCTGAAGACAGAGGGAGGTCCCAGGTGGGGAAGGAGGGATATCTGGGATGGGGAAGGAGGGATATCTGGGATGGGGAAGGAGGGATGACTCGGGTGAAGAACAAGGGATGCCCCAAGCTTGGAGGAGACCACTGGCATCTCCCGGCTCCCGCTCCGCGTGTCCCGGCGCCGCTCACCTGTGTCTCCGCCGCGCTCTCCCTTCTCGCCCTTGGGGCCTCGCTCACCTGCGAAGGGAGAGACCCGGCGTGAGCCTGGCGTGGTGCTTCCCCATCCCTGCCTTCCCGGGAGAGCCCGGCCAGCTCCCACGTCCTGCACCCCGAGGGCTTTATCCCCCTTTTACAGAGGGGGAAACTGAGGCACGACGTGGCAAACGGCTCCTCTCACCGGGAACCTACTTGGCTGCTCCATCTGAAGCTTTTCCCAGGAAAGGAGCAGCCTCCCAAAGTTCCTGAGAGCTCGGGGGGACTATTTTGGGCTGGAAAAACTAGGAATATACCCCCTAATCCAGGTGACATCCATATGTGGCCCTGCATCTACCTTTGGCATCTCCCACCGCCTTCCAGGCGGCAACCAGGCACTTTTGCTCCTTCCTGCAGCAGAAAAGATGTTGGGAAGGAAACAGGGAGTGGAAGGGGCCGGTGCCGGTGCCCCACTCGCACATCTGCTCCTCTCCTGTCTCCGTGCAGTAACACCAGGCAACACGTGCTCACGCGCCCGCCCCAAGGTCTTGTGCAAAGGAAATTCCTGCCCTTTAACTGGGAGGCTCTGGGAAGGCGGGATCGCTCCCCTGGGCGGCCGCAGCTGTGTCCGCCGGAGCCTGCTCCGTGATGGGAAGCAGCTGGCAGCAGGCTGCGGCTCGCGCTGCGCGGGGTGCTGCTCCGGGCTCTGCTAGGGAGGGATGGGGCGCAGAGCCCCCGAAACGCTGCGCGGCTGCAATGGGCAACGCAATGCAGATCTACACAGGGAATGCAATGCAGATCTATATGGGTAACGCAATGCAGATCTATATGGGTAACGCAATGCAGATCTATACAGGGAATGCAATGCAGATCTATACAGGGAATGCAATGCAGATCTATATGGGTAACGCAATGCAGATCTATACAGGGAATGCAGTGGAGGTCTATACAGGGAATGCAATGGACATCTATACAGGGAATGCAGTGGAGGTCTATATAGGTAATGCAGTGGAGGTCTGTATAGGTAATGCAAGGGAGATCTATACAGGGAACACAACGGAGATCTATACAGGGAATGCAATGGAGATCTATATAGGTATTGCAATGGAGGTCTATGTAGGTAGTGCAATGGAGATCTATACAGGTAATGCAATGGAGATCTATACAGGTAATCCAATAGAGATCTATACAGGTAATACAACGGAGATCTATATAGGTAACACAGTGGGGGGTCTATATAGGTAATGCAATGGAGATGTATATACATATTGCAATAGAGACCCATATATGTAATGCAATGGAGGTCTATATAATTGAGACCTATATAGGTAATGCAATGGAGATATATATAGGTAACGCAATGGAAGTGTATATAGGTAATGCAATGGAGGTCTATATAGGTAATGCAATGGAGATCTATACAGGGAAAGCAGTGGAGGTCTATACAGGTAACGCAATGGAGATCTATATAGGTAATGCAATGGAAGTACATATAGGTAATGCAAACCAGAAGCGGCCACTCCAGGGAGAGTTTTTGGAGGCACAAGGAGCGGCAAAGGCCAAAATCACCCTTTTTTCCCCCTTTCCTTGCTGCAGCGGCCTCGGACCTGGAGCCCTGCCAGACCCTCCACAGGGCTCCCGGACAGCGGGGCGAAAGCGCAGCGCGAGGCAGCGCCGGAGCCGAGCGCCGTCCTGCTCCGGGGTTAGCGAGGGCATCCCGGCAGTTCCCCAGGCATGAGCCTCTCTGTCCCGCGAGCGTTTTCTCCAGGAAAGGTGAAATGCAGCATTGCAGCCTGTAGGGCCAGGTGCTGCTCGCCTGGGAGCCTCGAGGAAAGCCGAGGGTTGCAATGCAGGAACAGGGCGATGCAGAAAGACGGAATGCTGGAATGCCGCAAGGATGGGTTCATTGGATGCAGGAATATTGCAAGGGGGAAATATTGCAATGCTGCAATGTTGCAGTGCTGAAATGTTGCAGCACTGAAGCAATACCAAAGCACCCAGGACTGCCCTCGCTGCCACCAAGTCATCTATAGGTTGGCAGCCACTGCTGGGGCCAATTTATTGCTGTTCCCCTAAACCACAGGCTGATTTACAGCCATTTTCCATATTTTTTTTTTCTCCATCTTGGAAACGAGGAAGACCATCCTTTGCCAGGGTGATTTCGAAGGACAGGATGAAGGAGAGGAAAGGAATAAGGTGGAAGCACCGGCTGGATCACCCTATCCCTGCGAGTGAGGTCGGACCTGGAAAGACTCCGAGAGGTCGTCGGGATCCTTGGGATTTTGAGCAGAGGCTGCCATAGGCTTGGACGAAGACCACTCAAACAGGGTAAAACCAGCGCTGGGGGAAGCAGGCCTTTCCCTAAAGCCGGGAAGCAGGCCTTTCCCTAAAGCCGGGGCTTGGAACGCTGCCTCGTTCCGTGCCTGTTTCCTATAAATTGCAGAGAATCCCATAAACCCGAGAAATGCAGCCCTGGCTGCCAGAGCGTTTCGCTGTTGATTGGACAGCGCTGGGGATGGAGCCCCGTTTATCCCGATCCCTGGGGCGTTTTGGGGAGGGAGGCCGTGATTCGGGAGCCGGGGCTCGTTTGGGGCAAGGCGCAGCCAGCCCTGGACCAAGGGGGCTGGAAAGGGGGTAGGGAAGGAAGGAGCCGTGATGATGAAGCTGGTGGCTCCAGCAGCATCCAGGGATGGGAGGAAGGTCGAAACCACTCCCTGCCGCAGTGCTGGATAGGGCAGGATGCCCTGGAAAAGCCTCGTGCTCCCTGATGCTTGCAAGGATGCGCTTCATGGAGAGGCTCCGTTCCTGGGCAGCTCAAGTCACGACAAGGAGGAGAAGCATCGCGGGAGGAAAAGCTGCCCAGCCCTGCTCCGAGGGAGGGCAGGAAGCCGCGGCCGGGAGTGCGCGGCTTGGGGCTGGCCAATCTCCACGTGTGTCCGTTGGATTTGCTGCCAGGAACAGCCCAGGCTCTGCTCTGCTCCGCTCCACGGCGCTCGCGGGGCTGCAGGGCTCCTGGCCGGCCCCTTCCGAGGGGCTTTGGGGACATCCTGCAGGACCGGGACAAGCGGTTTTATCCTACGGCTCCTGCCGGAGCTTTTCCTGGTTTGGAAAGAGTTCCACACCTAGGATATATATATATCACCGTGGAGAGACTGTATTCCTAAAGGCTATGAGTTATCGCCCAAAAAAGGCGTTGGAAAACGGTGAGAAACGCTTGCCATGCTGCAGTTTCTTGGTGCTTTTGCCCTCGCAGCACGTGCCGTGGATGGTCTTTGCTTGGACGGGCAGCCAAGGCTCCCCCGGCTCTGCTGCGTGAGAAGGGGACATGGAGACCTGCAGCGCTGAGCTGCAGACCACATCTGGACTCTCATCTGTCCAGCCTGGTGGCCTGGAGGAGTTGTCTCCATCGGTCAACGGGTCTTGGAAGTCCAGCTCATGCCCAGGTTGGGACGGTGGGAAAGCGATGGGATAAACGGAGCTGTCATGTCAACCGAAGGCTCGAGGGAAACGGCATTGGCCACCAGCAGGAGCGATGGTGATTGCTCCTGAAACCCCTCCAGAACTACTGGAATGGGAAGAACGGGGCAGATCGTGGCTGCTGGGGAGAACACGGCTTGGGCTCGTGCTCCGTCGCCGCTTACGGACACGGATCGTCCTGCAGCGCATCCAGGAGCGGAGCTTTCCCGTGCGGAGGAGCCGCGGAGCCGCAGCAGGGATAACGCTCCAGCTGGCCGCAGCTGGGCTGCAGCTGGGAGCAGGCGGCTGCAGAGCACAGGCGCCGCTCGTCACACGCGTCCCTCCCGCACCTCCGATCCCAGCGGCTCTTCCCATGGCTGGCGGTGGTACCTGCCTGCCCTGGCAATGCCCACGGGCTCCTTGGAGCCGTGGTGGGGACATGGGGAAGGGTTTCCCCAGGATTAGCCCTTGCTGGACGTGGCACCGGCGTGCGGAGCTGCACCAGCGAAATAATGGAGATCCGGGCGGGAGAAGGACGGGCGCTCCGCGTGCTCTGCTCTTGTGCCAAGCACGGGTGTCCCTTCTCCTACCTCGCTTTTCCAGGTGGAAAAGGAGGGAAGCTGAAGGTTTCTGGGGCTGCAGTCAGGGACGGAAACTGCGGCAGGACGGGGTGTCCCCAGGGAGGTTCTGTGCACAAGGATGACACGAAAGAGAGAGCGGATGGGTGACCTGTGCCCACCCCTGGGTGCAACAGGGTTTTTGGCTGGTGTGCCTGGTGCAAGAGGGGGATGCAGGTGGGACCAGTCCAAAAGAAGGAGGGACGATCAGACTGGACACAGGAGGGACAAAGAGGTCTCCCCTAGGTCCCTGTCTCTGGACACGGGCGGCTCCAAACACTTCCTAGGATGCACAGGAGAACCCAAACGCACCCGTGGGTGCCAGCGTGGCCACGTCCGGGGCAACACGGCAAGCGCAAGCAGGAGATGGGGGGATGAGGACAGACGCGTGCGTGCTGCTCGAAGCCCTGGCAGGTCCTGCAGATCCTCTGCGCTGCTGCCGGGCTGGGCTCCTCCTGCCTCCCCCGCACCGCCCGAGCGGTTTTCAGGCAAAAAAAGGCATGTTTCGGAAACTGGGATTAGTGGTTCTGTTTTAGGTCGTCGCGTGGGACTTGCTTTGGAAGGTCTCCTGGGACTAATGTGTGCTGCCGAAGAGGGACACCGGCCGCCCCCGGAGCTCCGCTCTGCGCTTAGCCCGGGTGTGGTGACGCTCCGAAAACCACACGGAGCCAGACAGGGCGAGCGGAAACCCAAAGGCTGCGCTCCCTGCGGCCGCTGAAACCCTGCCCGTGGCCCGGTGGGAGGACGGGTCCGTGGGGGAGCCAGCAGGACCTCAAGGCGCAGGATCTGAGATCCCCAACCCTCCACCTCCAAGCTCTGCGCTCGGTGGGAAGGACTTGGTGGAGATGCTCTTGGCCCACAAGAGCCTCATCCCGAGCTCACCAGGCTCCCCAGTCCACCCAGGAGGCTCCAGGTGGGTCCAAGCTTGGGCGCATGGGCCACTCTCACAGTGCTGACCAGCCTCTCTGCCTCTTTGGCACTGCTTTCCGGAGCCCGTTTGCTGCGGGAAGCTCAGCCCAAACCCACGACCTGTCCTATGCCCCTGGGTTAGTCCTTACCTCTGAATCCCCGCAGCCCTGCTGGGCCTGGAGGGCCAAGGTCTCCTCTGTCCCCTTTCAAGCCACGTGGTCCTGGTGGTCCTCTCTCGCCGGGGAGCCCTGGAGCAGGGACAAAGGGACAACGTGATCCAATTGTAGTGGGAACCTGCATAAACCAGCTTTGCACAGAGACACGCTTGCGTCGCTTGCTAGCAGAAATACTGGTTGGTCTGAGGTTCTTTGCCAACAGAAGAGGATCATCAGAAGGACACAGCTGAGAGTTTAGACCACTGTTTATTTGTATATCTGCCCCTAAATGCAGGGTGGGTTTAAGATGGGGGTAGGCTGGTTCTGCTGAGGCACTTTAGAGCTCAGGGCAATGTAAGAGCCAGATCCCAGGACTGGAGAGTGAGGATTAGAGGGGTCGGGGAGGATGGAGACAACAAGGAGCTGTAAGGTGCCATAGGAAGAGCTGGGCATTGTGCACCCCTCATGTCCATGTGTATTGATTGAGTGGGATGTCCTGCTGCATGGACCCTAGAGCCACGTGCATGGAGCGTCCTGTCCCTCCTGGGCTTGGCTTTTCCAGCCTTAATCCATATCTTCCCGTGGTTTGAACCAGAGCCATCTGCTACCCACCATGCAAGTGCTGCTCAGCCACAAGGTCTAGGTCTTCTCCATCTCATCTCACTGGGTTTGGGTGAGACCCACGGGGGAAAGGAAGCCTAGAGAGGCCTGTCTGCTCTGTGAACAGCAGGGCAGCTTCACGAGACCTGCTTGAAAACGCTGCTCATGCCTGAACCTGAGCGTCCTGCACCCAAAGGGCTGGGACACCGTCTGTGAAAGCACCACAGAAGGCAAGAAGGACCAGAATGCTAGAAACTATGGTTATTGGGGCAGCACTTCCCAAAGGGGAGCCCTTCAGGAACTGTTTTGCTTTGTTCCGTTCAAACCAAAGAGGAGAGAAGCCAGACGATGCATTTCTGATGGTTATTACACCCAAGAGAAACGGCCATGAATCTGTCAGCGCGCACAAAACAGCTGCCGATGGAACGAGCAAGGGCAGCCGGTGCTGACAAGGGCTTGCAGAGAGCCATCAGGTTTCCCAGGCGGCTTTGCCAAGCCTGGACGGTCCCACCATCCTCCCAGGAATATGGGAAAAGGGGCACCAGAAATGAGTGGGTTTCACACCAGCACGAGCAGGTCAGATCTGGGCTCCAAACGCCACCTGCTCCGTCACCAACACCCTACGTAAGTCACATCTCCACCGTCATGTTCATCAGTGCCAAGGTGGGACATTGCTCCATGACCATCATAGTTTAGTTCCCTGGCCCAACAGGAGGTTGATGGTCAGATCTGGGCTTCTCCTCCAGCATGTAAGAGGATGGAGAAAGGATACTAGGATAGGACATCCCAGAAAGCATCCCGTCACCTCAACAGGGAAGAGCCTGTGGGGAACTGAAGCCACCAGCTGGCAGGTCTTTACCAGGAGGGATTCTCCAGCAAGCCCTGCATCAACGTCCAAGGCTTGGGTGTAAACACTGTAATTCCAGGTTTGGCTTAAAATTAGAAACAGGCTCAAGCTGAGCTCTTGTCCAGAGGGCCGGGCATTCCCAGAATATCTGTGGTCAGGGCTCGCTTGGCCAGAGCCTTCGTCTGCACCATTGCAACCACTGGGGAAAACCAGCTTCTTCCTCACGGTTCTTTCTGATGTGACAGAGAGGGGTTCTTATTAGTCAGGGGAAAAAAAAGATATTTTCCTTGGGGTGGGCAATTGGTACTTCCTAAATTCAATTTCGCTTAAAAACAATGGTTTGAATTAAGAGGAAAAGGGAAGAATGCAGCCTTGAAACTGAAGACGCGTCTGAGTAAAGACTCAGCTTTCCCAGCCTTTCCCAGGCTGGGGTCTCCTCTCACAGGCTGGACGGGTCCTGAGCTGGGTCCATCCAGGCTGGACGGGTCCTGAGCTGGGAGCAGCTCAAGAAACATCACCCTCTGCTCTATGAGCAGATGTTTCACAGGAGCATGCAAGTACTAATGGACTTGTGTAGCTCTTCCTGTCCTTCCATTAATGGAAGGCAGGAGGCCAAGGATAAGGTGGAAGAGGAGAAAGGCTTTTGCCCCTAAAGTTTGGCATTTCTGCGCCCAAGTAAGAGGCAGCTCCATCAGGAGCTTCTCTAGGCTTGATGTCTCAGTGCGCTGTGGTCCTGAGCACCACAGATTTGTCCTGCTAGTGGTGGGAGCCCAGGGTGCTCACTGGCTTGAAACTCATGCGATCTTGGGTGGCTACAACCTGCCAAATATTGGAATTCAAGAAGGGACAGCTGGTAAGGAGCTAAAGGAAGAGAGGAACTGTCATGTGCTCTTGGAAACGAGGTCAGCATGGATGGGGAGGAGATCTTGCATACATCCAATCCTGGATATAAGAAAGGAATGAACAGGGGAATCTATGGCAAAGAAGAGCCCTGGCAGGCTGGTGGGGGCATCCTAACGGCATTTCATCTTTCTGCAACACCAGCAAGGTCCCAGTGGTCACACTGGAACCCTGGAGACATCACTGGAAATGGTCCCAATGATCTATGCAGCTTGGATCAAGGCAGGCTGGGTTATCACAGAATCATAATAGTTGGAAAAGACCTCTGAGATCATCAAGTCCAGCTGCAAACCCATCATACCCATAGGCAGCACATGTTGTTCCTTACCTCGCAGCCCCGGGAGGCCGGGAAGGCCAGGTTCCCCTTCCATCCCCTCATTGCCTTGGTCTCCTTTGGGTCCCGGAGGCCCTGAAAAACAAGCGGGGTGGAGGTCAGTGATCCTCCCACTGTCCTCGGGCTGGTGCACGACGCACACGGCCGTTGTTGTTTATCAGGTACCCAACAAGCACAAGTCTCCACCACGGAGGAGCTCGGTGGCAGCGGGGCGGTGGGCCAGGAGCCTCGCTCCGTGATCCGTAGGTTTGGCCTCACATGCCAGACTCTCCAGGTTTGGCCTCACATGCCAGAAAGCTTCACCTCGCAGTTCCTGTGATTGCACCTGAACGAGGCTCCAAAGGAAATTCCAGTTTCCTGGAATTTCCTCTTTACCCCAAATCGTGACTTTTCGAATGACGTTGCTTGAAGAAAAAGGAAATGCGTTTTGGAAATATCTAGGTGAAGCTTTAGAGGGGGATTTGCATCACGGAACTCATCGCTGCTGGCTAACACCCCAATCCAGAGCTAGCCATCAGCGGTGGCCTCAGTGCCACCCCTGCACCATCACCATATATTCAAGCAGAACGTCCAGACTATGACAGAGTTACTTTTATCAGCTTGAGAAGTCCAGTTCCACAAAGCTGTAAACAATTAAACTAAATCAATTGGAAGGCAGAGTAAGAATAGAGAAAAAAAAATAATGACTCATGGGATCGTAGAAAATTGGGCAAAGAGAGGCCTTAAGGGGTCAATTGGTCTTTGTCCTACAAAGGCATGAGGATAGCTGGAAACTTTTAAACACTGTTTTTCCTAGAAATCGAAAAAGCCATAAATTCAGAGTTGTGCAGGGAGTTGGCCAGGGTTAGGGACAAAGTGATAATAGAAAAGAACAGCGGGAGGGAGAGGGGGGAGGCTGGACATCCTAACAGAGGAGTGAAGGGTGAAGGGCCCCGTGGCTCCCAAGGAGATGAACCCAAACAGGCCCAGAAACGTCCCCAGCTGAAGGTGGACAGAGGCTGGGAGGAGACTTCACCCTTGGGTGGTGGGACTAGGTGGCCACCTCACTTAAACCAGCTTCTTGGTGCTGCTGCTTGCCCCTTGGGCTCTGGAGAACCGCACAGATAATTTCGGTATTACAGAATCACAAAATGTTCAAGGTTGGAAGGGACCTCTAGAGATCATCTAGTCCAACCTTCCTGCTCCAGCAGGCACACCTACAGCATG
>JAVCKT010096182.1:0-13486 GCA_032273925.1 Rhynchotus rufescens
TGTAGTGCTGTGGGAATTGTACTGTGTACAGTATTGTTGCCGTTTCATTTGTGACCATATATTATGGATAAGAGTAATATATACGCGTCTGTTTTTATTTCCCAGGATGGAGGTCTGCTTCTCAATAATCCTTCTGCGCTGGCTGTTCATGAATGCAAGTGTCTTTGGCCCAGTGTCCCGCTGCAGTGTCTGGTGTCACTGGGCACCGGCCGATACGAGAGCGAAGGGAAGACGCACGTCACATACACCAGCTTAAAAGCCAAACTCACAAATGTTATCAACAGTGCAACTGATACGGAAGGTTAGTGTTTCAAGATGTATTTTTATTGTGCTTTTAATTGTTTGTGATTCTTCAATTTCATTTCAGAGAGCAATCCTACTCATAGCAAGATCTCAGACTTCATTTAGGTGAAGATTGAATATAGACAGAAGTAGAATCTAAATGATTGTTCTCAGTGAGCTATTTTCAGCAAACTATTTTATTATGTTATGCACATCCACTGTATTTCACACATATTTCTTCTTGCCATTTTATGTAAAGTTGGTGTTTCCTAATTGTATCTGCAAGTGCGTATGGTTTCTGCTGATGTCAGGAGGGGCAAAGCACGTGGTTTCAAAAGTAAACTGATCCTAGATTGGGAGGATCTTGTAACTCTATCATTAGCTGTTTCATTTCTGTAAACTGAGGAGATACTGATATACAAAAAGAAAAGAAAAAGAAAAAAAAATCTGAGGTTCATAGTGAATTGATTAATGTTTATCAAAAAATATCAAAGAGAAACTCAAGAGAAAGTCATTGTAGAGACCAAAGGAGAGAAAATGGAAAAAGGGGCTTTACACAGTAGACTTGAGGAAATGGGATGTTGTATTAAGAAGGACAAAGAGGAGTGTATTGAATAGAACAAGATGTAAAGGAGATGGTGAGACAAGAGAACAGCTGAGCAATTTACAGGAGGAAGGACCAGAGAGAAGATTTCAGGACAAAACTACAGGACTTACCATCTCATTAATGATATTTTTCACCTTAAAACTGTGATACAAAGATAGATGTCTAAAAGGATGAAGGACAGTGGTAGGAATGCAAAGAAGAAGGAAATAATGGGGAACAGAAAGGTGAAAAGTCATGGACATGGAAGAGAAGAGCTACCAAAGAGAAAAAGAGAGAGAAGATAGATTACAAAAAAGAAAGTATAGGAGCTGAAAAAAGGATGTATAAATATATTACATAACCAGTTTCTTACCATACTTGTTTAATGAACTTTCAGAATTTACCATGAAAATTTAACTTGAAGAAATATTAAATCCAAAACAAAAATCTGTAGTAAAAAGAAAAAAAAAAGAATTAGTGGCAAATAAAAGAAACTGGTAAAACTGCTTCTTGCTCAGTGCAGTCTCTGCTGTTGGAGAAGAACAGACTGCCATGGCTTTTGTAACAGCTGCTCTTGTTAGTACTGAGCGTAACAAGTCCTGGGGAATGGCAGTATGTACATAGGTAGGTATGTATGTATGCTCTATTATTGCTCTTAGAATGCAGTTCTGCTTCCAAAGAACTGTCTAGTTCATTTAAAATCAGCTTGTGGATAGCTGCAAAGCCTTCTTCAGTGGCATAGCTATAAAAGATGAAGCTTTTCAAGCATCGTTTGTAAACTTTCTCTCATTAGGGTTTTTTTCCTAAGCTGTTGGCATGGAAGAACATTCACCCTGCAAAGCAGCACGTATTTACAGTTCAGGTGTCACTTCAGATCACTTATTGTTTGGAAATAATGGTCAGAATATTTGTGTGTCTCATTTAAATATAACAATTTCCTACATTTGTTCTAAATACAGAAGTTCACACCATGTTGGATGCGCTGCTACCTCCGGATACCTATTTCAGATTTAACCCTCTTATGAATGAGGACATTCCTCTGGATGAAAATCGTAAGGAGAAGCTTAATCAGTTGCAGACCGACGGGATTCGTTACTTAGAACGAAATGAAGAAAAATTGAGAAAAGCGGCAAAAATTTTAACACAAGAAAAAACAACGTTGCAGAAATTCAGTGACTGGTTAAGATTAAAGGCTGACATGTACGAAGGCCTTCCCTTTCTTTCCAAACTGTGAATATGTAATGCATGAAATATTCTAAATGTAAATCTTGTCCCAGAGAAGTACTGTAAAGGAAAAATGTTTATTATGGTAAATATATGGCAAACCTCTTTGGAGAGCTAGCTAAGGAATTCTGGAGAAAGCAGTGCAGGACAGCGACTTTATGCACATTGACCTAATAATGAGGTTTTATGGTGTTAATTATTTTTTGAACCTTTGGGATCTTCTTCTTGTACTACTTGTTAAAATCACTAAAACAAAAACTATGGCAGCAATTGTGCTACGCAGTTTTGGGTGTATGTACCATAATCATGCGGACAGTGAAAGTCTATTTATCGACTACCAAGCGTATTCAAAGTGAACAAAAAATAAAATGTGCATTAACTTTATATAGGCAGCGTATCTGATATGCTCTTGTATTGCTGGTCAATTTAAAAACTTTTTACAAAAGCTTTTCCTGTGTTAATTGCACTTTTACAGTGGAAAGATTAAATTTTTTTTGTTCTTATCTTTTTTGTACATAACAGTATTTCAGATATTTGGCTCTAAGTGACATTAAATAACCACAATTAACTGATCTTTCTAGAATTTACCGCTCCTTGTTTTCATAGGAATAACTTCAGGTAGGTTCATTCATTATTTGAAAACAATTCAAGCCCCCAAACTTTTCCTGAGCAGCTATTCCAGCCGTAGGAAAGAGGAAATTAAATCTGGAGCCTGTTGTAATCTTTCCCCGCTCTGAGCTGCTCCTTGCTTTGCCGCTGCCTGGCGCGCGAGCCACGAGCTGGGACCCGGTGCGGACCAGCAAGGCCCCACCGCCCGCTGCAGCGCGTGGGGAAACGGGGTTTTACACCCTGACCAACACGTCCAGCGTCAGCAAACAGCAGCGTCAGCAAACAGCAGCGCTTCCAGAAGCAAAGGCCACTTTGGGCACTTCGCTTTTCAGGAGGAATCACCTGCTTTGCATTTTCTACTCAAAAAATAACACCTCCTTTGACAGCCGCCCCCTCTACCTGTCACTGAAAATGTTACGCGGCTGACTCTAAGGGCATGGCTTGGCAGAAGACACCTGAGATCCTGCATTATTTCAGGAGCTGCTGCATAGTATTCTGTCTCCATGGAAAAAAAAAACACTTGATTTGAATTGTCCTTTTTTTTTTTTTTAACTTGAGCAGTAGTTTGCACCTGTGTCCTTTTAGTCAAAGGACAAATGTTATTCCGTACAAATTCCTCTGCACGCTCCCTCGGTTCCCGTGTTTTTGTCACTGAAGCTACTAAATCATTGGTAAATAAGCTGTAGCCCTTGATCATTTTTATTAGCCCCAATGCAAGCAAATTATAGATGTAAAGGGGCTTAAAAGGTCTTTGTCATTCACTAATGAAGAAGGAAAAAGAGGAGAAATAGCAGAGAGGCGGGGACATTAGAATAGAGTGGCAGTGATTTAAAGATGAGAAGTGAAAGAGCGTGAATGTGCTCGTTCGTTTTACACTTCAAACACCCAGAACTGTCCCCCTCGTTGGGCAATGGAAATATTCAAAAGGGAAGTCTTAGGTCCTTGGCGTAACCCTACTCTGTGCAACTCTCCTTAGAGAGCTTCAATCTCAATTATTTAAAAAAAAAAATAAAACAAGGACAAGACGAACAAGAAATCCAGCTTTTCCCCTTGGTTTGAGCTAGTTTAAGCATGTAGAGAAGAAATGTCAACATTATTCTGATGAGGGAGGTGGGAAAGGCGCCGTGTCTGGAGCTGGGCTGTGCTGGCAGCATCCGGCAGCGCCACCGGCAGGGCAGGGTGCTCCCTATGGCACCAACGCCTGTCCCGCCCCGGCAGAGGACAAGGGCCTTCCTTGCACCATCCCTGAGGATATCGAGATGACGTTAGGAATTCACAACTTTCCAGTCATAGTCATTTGAGAAAGTTATTTAAGAAAACACTTGTCTGGAGTGAACAGATTGGCAAGATTTCAATTTAATTTAATAGAAATAAAACCTGTATTTTACTTGTGTTTAGACACTGATGTAACATGTACTGAGCTAGTTCCTTCAGTCAGAAATATCTTTGCAGGTGAAATATTATTTCTGTTTAACATAATGCAAGGATTTCTGTTCTTTTGGAAGTTCTCTGAGTTGTCTCCTCATAGGTAAATTCAACATTATACTAGGAGCTGACTGAAGGCAGCAAACTGGGAGCACTAAGCGTGTTCCAGAGGAGGCTGCAGCATCTCAAATTAGCTTTAGCTAAATACCAGGTTACGCAGAGTTCTTTGCTAGCTGCCTACGAAGCTTCAATTGCAGCTCTGTTAAAAATACCACACAGTTTAGTAGGGAGCCTTGACTTATCTAGGCAACCTTTCAGGAGACTTCATTAAGTATATTCCAGCCTGACGGGGGGAGCTATTTGACTTTGGAGATTCCATATTTAGAAAAATTGCAAGATACTTGCTAAAAGATAGACCTTATGTCTGTGTTATTCCAGGAGGCCTTTCCAGGTGGATGTACATGGATCTATTTGATCAGCGCGTGGGAGGGAAGGGCTGGGCCTATTCTATGCCAAGTCCCGCCGTGCTACAGCCCACAAAGCAGGAGCTCTGCAGCACACAGACCTCTGTGCAGCCCGTTGTCATCTTCAGTGCAGCACCTGGGAGGCCGGGCTAGGGATTAGAGAAGAACAGATATCTGAGATGGAACAAACGCATATAAAGATACAGAGATAAGAGCAACAGCACTACATAAATCTCTCACGAAATACAGTTCACTCAAAGAAAAGAAAAGCAAAAAACAAAAAATCAAAGCTCTTACATCCGTGAGATAGATAGATAGATAGATAGATAGATAGATAGATAGATAGATAGATAGATGGATAGAAGGAAGAATTTGTGTTTGAGCACAGGAGGAACCTGTGTTTGAGTACAGGTTCATTCTACATAATGGTTCTGGTTCAATTTAAATATATTGCTCTTTTTCTGCCCCTGTCTAGAGGGGGAGGAGGAATTTATTTCAGCTGGGGCGAGAGCTAGATTAAGTTCTAGCATTGGACGTCGTCTTCATTAGCATCTCGCTATGACTGTAGCAATATTGTTTCCTACTCGTGCTTTTTGGAAGCGCACGTAGAATTGAGCTGCGCTAGGGAGTAATTAATTCAGACTGTTTTGGGCCACGGTGTTTACATTCCCAGGATGCAGGTACTGAAGCCTTTCAAACTGAACTCTTTGATCCTCAATACTGCGAGAGCTGCACTGTCTATCAGACACTAATTAGGAGTTTTCTCTCCCCTCTAAACCACTTCAAAAATGTACAGATAGATTTATCACTCCTGCTGTAATTAGTTTTTTAGTTACTTCAAGGAGAACTAAGCAGTTTGCAAGGACTCTGACCTACAACGCTATTGATAAAGCAGAGCTCTTTGCAGCAAGGTTACTGAGGTATTTGATGCAGCATCATACGTGATACTCTCATATGGACAGGAGAAGAAGATGGAATAGGGAGAATTGCAGAGGTGAATTTGCTAAATAAGGAACAAGAAGTTTAGATTAAGGGGGTTTATGAGCAGAGAGCAGATGGAGCAGTTCTGGGTCAAATGGTATCATATTTTAACTAATCACCTGGAGGAACTCGAGGATTCGCAGTGCAGGTAGATCCAGGAGGGATCACAAATATTTTGAGCAAAAGGTTTTCTGTGCAGTGTGAATTTGAGAAAAAACAGGCTAGAATGAAAAAGAACTCAGGTATAAAAATACAAAACTGACAGTGGAAAAAGGAATAGCCTAATGCAGAAGCTCTAGCTAAAGGATTCCTGCTTTGAAGAAGCCCCCCTGGGAATGATGTGTAGTTAGTTACCAGTCAACAGACTGCAACCCAGAGTCAGCAAAATAACAGCTACAAAAGTAAGGTTTTTTTTCAATACACCACAGAGAATTACCCCCATGGATGGGGTAATGTGGATGAATCTGAAAAATGAGACATGAATGAGAAATGTAAATCTAGAAGTAAAAAATATAACAGATAACCTTTCCAGGTTACTCATTAAGGCAGAGAACCAGGAAAGAGATTTTTTTGCCCTGGTGAGTAGTCGCACTGGGATGTGCCAGGCCTATGTAACACGTGGCTGTGGGACTGGAGTGGCTGTGGCCCTGCGGCCAACACGGTCACGTTTTAGGGTACGTGGCAGGTTAGGGCCCCAGCAGAAGCCTTGGGCCCATGGGGGAGGTGAGGGGGAGAAGGGCACCGGGCTCCTCAGCGCGAGCTTCCCGGGAAGGGACGGGCAGGGCAGGGCAGGGCAGGGCAGGGCAGGGCAGGGCAGGGCAGGGAAGGGAAGGGAAGGGAAGGGAAGGGGGAAGGGAAGAGGGAAGGGAAGAGGGAAGGGACGGGTTGGGTTCTGTAGGACACAATAACATATCCTGGAAGGGAGTGAAGGAAGCCAAGTTTCTCCATCTGCAGCTTGTGAAATACAGGAGCCCTATGCTGCTGCACTGTGAGCTGAGCAGAGCTCAATTCCAAGGGCAGCCTAAACCTTGCCATAGAGAAATCACAGACTGAGAAACAGGGAGGCAATGGTGAAGGTTAAATATTCAGGTTCCACCTCACAGCTGGATTTCAAACCCTTAATATTCGGAATTAAAATTACTCCACCCAAAAGGTATGCTGAATTTTTACAGTACTTCAGGTGCACCCTTTTTATCACCACCACATTCCACAGCTCATGTGCTCATGCCACAAGCAACGCTGATCTAATTTCTAATTAATGAAACGTTGCCATCAAAAACATATCATGCCAAATGAGAAATTCTAATCAGATTTAAATAGATCCATTGTTCCATTTACCAGAATAATCTTTGCATTCATGTTGTTAAGAGGATAAGCCAACCTGACTGTGTCAAAAACACATCACATCTCAGTTCCCTAATTCTACACACTGGTTCAAGCCTCGCGGTAGACATGGGATTTGTTGTGACTTCTCCTCAACAACAACTTTCACAGTTATTTTTACAGCATTTGTTTTTATTTTCATTACAGGCACAGCACCTTAAGTCTTCTGATTGTTTTACAGTCTCAGTTTGTTCTCTTCCTACTTTCAGTAAAAACAGAGGAGCATTTGCAATTCTGAAAACAGGAACCAAGGATAAGCAAAGGCTCAGCAAATGTCAGAAGAAAAAAAAATCACCTAAAATTACACTAAATACCTGCACACGAGGTCCAATCTATAAAAAAAGGTGGGTTTTTTTGTTTGTTTTTTTTAATGTTCCATGCACTGGGGCTGCACTGGGGACAAACTTCCCTATTTCCCTCTGATGTTCAGGAACTATTTGAAGTGACCTGCAGTAAAATGCATTTGCACAACTCTGCCAAAGACTTCCCTCTAGTGGATTTAAGTAAGAAATGAAATCTAAAGCCAATAGCAGAAGAAAAAAGTATATACACCTATTAGTTTGTTTTCTGCAGCCCTATAAAGACTTTGTATATCCTTGAATTTCATCACGTAAGTGCAGCCATAGGAATCCATAATTAAGCATATATAAATATATTATAACATATCTATAATCTTTGCATATACATATCATTATATAACTATATCATTTCTCATATGCACATATATAAGCATTTACAGGACTGAGCTGTATTTCAGCAGTAAGTGTATTAACCACACTTTGCACTATATATACTTTAAATTACATTCACATTTCTTGTGAATTTAAAAGTGAAAACCTTTTAAATTTTTTTACAAAAATGCCTGATAGATCAGAAGTTGGTACTTCCAGGTAAAAACCTTTGCCCTTACATCCATAATTGAAAAACACTTTAATTAGTGAAGGCCTTAACCTATTTTAGAATCAAGCTAAGTATGTTTAAGTTAAACCAAAGTCTGTACAACTTTTATATAATTTATATAATATATAATAAATATGTCATGTAAATATAATATAAATTATAAATTTGTCAATGTGTCATGTAACTAATTTATAATTAATGTAAATATGTCATGTAAATAATTTATAATTAACGTAAAGCCATATGATATGCATTTTTATAGGCCCAGATTCACGAGATACAAACTGTGATTACCAGAAATAAGATTTTGTATGAGCTGCAGGACAGTCACTTCAATACAGGTGACACATTTAGTAAGGCAGACCTGAAAATATTTTCAAACAAAAATCATTCTTTGGCCATCAGTGCTGTTGTTTACTCCACATAAACCATTCATTTTTCTGTAATTCAATGTACTGCTAAAATCCCCAAATGCCTGGTGTTCTTATCATTCAAGCTAGATAATTTAATTTTGATATGGAGGTTTACTACTTTGATTTGAATCAATTTGAATCAATGTATCCAACTCTTAGCACTGCAGTCAAGGGTTTGGGGCCAACAACTTGGATGGGAATTTAACAAAGCCCGTATTGGAGATGGGCAATCCTATTCCATGACTATCTCCAGGTACAAGGAGGAATGATAACATAGCTGGCAGTTCTGTGCTGTGGTGACACCCGTGCCCACAGGCTGCATTCACTGATCCACCACCTCAAGGCAAATCACACCCCTCCTTGCAAAGCTTAACGCTGCAGCACTTCAAAGGATCCTCTGGTGCCCTCAGCCCAGCTGAGCCTGGGCTTGGGAACGACTCTCATTTCTTCAGTCCCCAGGAAGCAGAGTATGCAGAGCTTTTCAGTGGCTTCATTTGGGACTTTGCTTCCCGTGTCATTGCCCTTTTAAGAAAGCATCGGGGACCAGATGTACCCTCTCTGTTTAGAGAGATAGGAGGACAATTTTGCCTGTATACAGAATATAATTATTTGTGGAGCGAGCTGACAGATTTTAGGATTTCTAATTCACAAGAATGCTTTTAGTTTTTATCAGCATCAGACGTTGAAGCTCTAATCTAACTTTCAGAAGCAGGTAAAAGCAAAATAAATAACCAAAGATTTTATAATGGGTAGGAGAGGAGTTCCTTTCAGGGAATTTCAATTTCAACAGAACCCCATTTAAAGCTTCAGTTCTTTTATCGAGATGTCTTTTAGAGCCAACTAGGAATGTACTGAACAAGCACATGAAAGTCTCCCCTCTCTGGTCATCCAATCAAAGTGAGTAGGTCAGCTTTAGAAAGTGTTCTCCTGTTTCCCTTTGATATACTTGCTCACCACCGTGATAGTGTGATTTGTGCCTATTCCTTTGCTCTTTTATGAGCGCTAGAGGACCCGGGCTCAAGAATACTGTTTTTTTGTTTGATCTCTCCCACATTGGCAAAATCAGAGCAAATGCAGGATTCAGCGGAAGAAAGGGTACATGAAGGCTTTTCAGCCTTGTGTATTCCTCTGATTCCCATGGCAGTAGCAGAAAACAAAACTGGCCTTATTCAGTTTCCTTGGGCAGTGCATTGCTTCTTTCCTGTGGTAGGTAGCAATAGCAGCACCTATTATCCAACTTACCAAACACTTTCCACCTAAATATTCAGTTGTTCATAGCTTTGCCAACTATCAGCGGCTTTCCCTCAGATTTTGTTTTCAGGCTTCAAATCTGGGAAGGAAGGGCAAAAGAAGAAAAGGAACATTCAGGAAAACAAGACTAACTGGGCTGTCAAAATTGACCAAAAGAAAAATGTGCAGTTGCCTGTACTAAAAGATTTTTATATATATATATAAAAGTTCTAGCATTTTTTCTGATTAAAATTCATGTGGGTGAGGACACAGAGGGAGGGTGCCAGCCTTCGTGTCAAGAATGTGCCCTTTTCATCCCTTTGAAAAACCCTCTTGAATATGTGTAAGTTTTAAGTTCACAAGGAAAAACAATAGAGGCTGAGATTCTGCTGGTGTATTTTCTCATTTGGTCCATCTGCAGCCAAGTATATTTTAACCCCGCTGAACAGAAATGTTCTTGCAGTGACAACTGCTGGCTGCTACAGAGGGAGTTTGATCTCAGTACCCGAACTCCTACCCTCTAATACTAGTAGCTAAAACTAGTAACATCTACAGGGAAGGTTATACTAGTCACGCCAGTCATACAAGGCTCACACACAAGGTTCTTTTTTTTCCATCATGTGGCAATATTGCTCTGAGCAACAAGATCTGCAGGGAAATGTCCCACTGAGGTGAAAATATAGCAAAGTAAAAATAACTGCACATGTACCAGTAGATCAGCAGCTATAAATGGTTATCTGAGAAATAAGAAGGATTCACAGGGGATATTTCATGGAAGTGATGGAATGCTGATCCAAACAGCATATAATGTTCCCAGGAGTTTTGAGGAAAACAGACAAACATCTTAAGAGCGCCTCGCACTAATGAGAGTGCCAAGTAATTTGGAGAAGGACAACCAGAATACGAAAAGCAGTGACTGAGCTATTTCCTGTGAAGAAAAACAAAAAGTGGGAAATATTCAGTGGAATGAAGTTTACAAATTTACTGAGACTTTCTGCATTGATGATCATCTATTTAATGTAATATATGAGCCTGCTCTGAAAAGCTATGTGTTCTGTTCTTTTGCATCACACCTTATCACATCAACAAGGAAAACAGTACATACTGATGGCTTTTGAAAGCAAGGAAAATAGCCTAAGGAAACTGCTGATAGGCTATCTTTGGTTTCATTTGTTGCAGAGAAAACTCTCTGAAGATGCCTATATTTTAAGTATTGCATCAATGTCCTGCTGACTTTCTGAGGATGCTCAGAGTACTTGGAGAACTGAACAGGACCATAAGACCATAGTCCTTATATTTTGTCTAATGGACTGAATTGAGTTTAAAAGACATAAACTTTAGAATTGTAGGTCAAGCAATTGCGAGAGCTACTCAAAAACACTATTTTTTTTTTAAAAAAGGGCAACTTTGATAATACCAATACTGTTGCTATTAAAGAAAAAGGGAACAGAGCACCATTCGTGATGCACATAAGTTACCTCTTGTGTGAACCCACCTGCTTTAGAGCTATAGGAACAAACATTAGCAGACCTGTCATTACAGTAAAACAGCTCTCCCTTGCCTTCCTAGTCAACATAAAATAATGCATTCATACCTGTTGGCAAAAAGATGTCATGGCATCTTTTTCAGCAATCCCAAAGTGAAATGCCTAGTTCTAAGTCATCTGTTTTCATATTGACTATCATAAGAATTCCAGTATGAGCTGAAGTATTCAAACTACATAAGCGATCCCTGCATTGTTTCAAAAATATGACTCAGAAAGAATGTCTGTCTACATGACTATGCAAATATTATCAAAGGTTACGCTAGAGCTCTCGCTCTCCCTGTATCACTTCTTCTGTGCTCCCTCTCTCCCAGCAACTCCATCTGTCTCTTTCTTTCCTTCCCCTCAATAGGGGCTGAGGAATATTCTCAAGGTTCACAAGATCCTGAGGCAGAAGAGAGGAAAAATAGACATAGGTTGTCTGAGAAGCTACCCACTTTCTAAAGTTTTATAGATTTTTTAGATAAGAGTGGTTTTTCTTAAGTGTAAATTTTACACATTAAAATACAGTTGGAGAAATTTAAGCATGACCAAAATTGTTCTTCAGCAGCTGAAGATGGCAGTGATTTGATTTGGTAGTGATCATAGCAGTAATAACAGATGCTAAATTATTTAAAGGCTTTTGTGCAACTTTAGACACCTAAATTTCCCACATTTTTTTTCCTGCAGATCTAATACAAACCTTGCTGAAAATTATCATGCTAAAATCACAGCTTTTCTTAAGGTAGAGGTTCCCAAGAGAGAAGAAAGCCCAACAGCAGCTCAGTCCCTAGCACAGGGCTGTCGTGTCAGCTCTGATGCTCTTCTAACTTTTCTTCTTGCTCTTCTATCTTTCCTTCCTCCAGGATGTAGTAACTAATATTTACATTCTTTTAAAATTTGAGTAGGGTGCCCAAATAGAACCTGGAGAAAAATTCAATTTAAAAGAAAAAAAAGAAAAAAAAAGCATGATGTACTTTTGCATTTATTCTATGGAGATTTGGATCCCATGTAACCAGTACTGATTCAGCTCCCAATATGAATTAAAAGGACCTTGCTCAAAACGTAGTTTTTTTCTCTTACAGGAGCATTGCAGTTTGGTACATCATACCTCAACTTATATTGTATACACAAGGAGTTGAGGTCTACAAGGTCAAAGATTCAGCTACACTGCCAGAAGGCTCTCTTGTGACAGGTGACCTTGTTCCCAGATGGTTATGAAACAAGAGCACTGACACTGTTGTCAAAAAATAGTTTTTCTTCTCTTTAGGCTTAGTCAAGTTAGAGCACAAGTGTGTGAATGACAGACCTGGGCACTGTATTCCTTTGGGAATTCACAAAACTGCATGAAAAGGTTCCGCTTGATCCAAACTGGGGTCCCTTCCCCACACTATGTTGTCAAAACCCATCAGTCCTGAGCAGGGATGACCTCGTCCAGCAGTGAGCTCCTTGAAACCCAGTTTAAGCAGCAGTTTCTGCCACAGTGAAGGTTTGCAACATGTGACAGCTCAGCTGAGGTGGACAGGTGGATGAAAACCATCAGCATACTTCATATATCAGCTGCCTACTCGCTAGAAAACTAGCTGCTGGTCAACTCGAATAAGTCCAACCTGAATAAGTTATTAATTGATTTTTATGTCCCTGAGGACTATTACGATCATCTAGTTTAGTATCCTTTTTAACACATATCATGCAGCTGCTCCTAGTAGGGCATTCAGGCTCCACTATTACTAGTTAAATTATTCCAGAAAACAATTAAAACTCAGCAAGCAGCATTAAGAAATCCAAAAAGATTGTATGAAATGCTGAAACCCATGCCACATGACTGAAGATGACTGTCTCTAAGCTCTCTCCTTGCTCAGCAGTGAGATGGATGCTTCCCTGGGGGCAGTTCAAGACAAAGGACGCTCTTCAACCCCCTCTAGAAAAAAGTTTCTCTCTCTCATTACTGACTCTGGTGGAAGGCCAGGATTGCTGGTTTTACTAGCCTTAGGATGTAAAAGACCTTTTAAAAGGCATTCTTTGCACATCACAAAGCAGAAATGGGGCTTTTTGTTTGTTGGTTTGTTCAAAAAATATTCAGGAACTCAACAACTCCATAAAATTTGAATTCTCAATGAATAACACCATCAAACCTTGTAGGAAGAACCTCTTGTAGGAGAAGTTCGTAAGGAAAGATGTTACTTTTTATTAGATAAAACTCAGTGTCATGCCCCTGAAACTACCTCTGCCTTTTGTTATTTCTCTGGACCAACCTGAAAACAACAGCCATTGCAGGAATTTCAGTCTGGCAGCCCAACATGTCTCCAGGGGAACTCAACAACAAGGGTCCTGGAACAAGATAACACCTATACTAACATGACTACCATACCAAATTTTAAAAATAAAATAAAATAAAATAAAATAAATAAAATAAAATAAAATAAAATAAAATAAAATAAAATAAAATAAAATAAAATAAAATAAA
>JAVCKT010096183.1:0-10558 GCA_032273925.1 Rhynchotus rufescens
GGCTCTTGGCTTTAACAGACTGCCTTATCTGAAGCGTTCACGCTGGTTAATAAAGAAAGCACTTGAAGTCTTCAGGCAGGGAATGTTACTCTGGTAAATCAGCCTGCAGAAACTGGTTGCAGACAAGCTCCTCCACAAGACAGATCTTTCATTAGCAGCACTAATTGCTTGAGTGCTAGACATCGATAGAAAGAGGTGAGGAGATGGAAAATAGCATTACAGGAACAACAACAAAGTGAAATATGTAGGAATGACAGCAGGTGGAAGAGCCATGTGATATTGGATTCGCCAAGCACAGTTTGTGTTCTTGCAGGTTCTTCATTCTCTGCCAAACGTTACCTTAACTCAGCCTTTCCGAGCCCAGGAGAAAATAATGACTTTATCCTCATTTTTTCCTGTGTGTTTGTTAATATTTTCAATCAGTATTTTTAACATTTTTCTTCCAATATTTTATAGCCTCCTACCTACAGTCTGCTACTGATAAGCCTAATATTTAGAAATGAAATCAGAGTAGATAACTACTCATACAGCTTTTAATTGCAGCCGCTTGGGCGGTCGCACATACGTCACAGGGACCTCTTGCAACAGAAGCCAAAGGGGCACGGACAACCATAAAGCAGAGCAGAAGCAAGACCTATCTGCCAGGGCTATGCTTTATGAGCAAGTGAGCTTGGTGAGGAATACCAAGGCATCTAACTGGGTTTTCCTGAAGGCCTCGATCGTGGCTGGAGCTGAACTGCGTTGGGGGGAATGTCGGAGAGCCCAGATTCCCGTTCTCTCCTCAAAGCGTGTTTTCTAACCAGGCTTCTGTGCATCTTGCACCAGGCACGAGGGTGGTGTAAAAGGCTCCGTCTGTTGCTTTGGCTCTGATCCACTTGATGGGGGACAGAAACCATGAATGTAAGAGACGAGAAAACAGCACTAAATCCTCCTCCTCCTCTCCCCTCTCTGTCCTTCCCCAGTATTTACTTCCTTAGGAGCGGGAGACGCGGCCGCTTGTAGGTTGCTGATAGGGTTGGGATGCTTCTTGTCTCTCTCCTCAGCCCTCCCACAGTAGCACAGGGACCACTCGCAATTTAGACTGGGAGGTTCACATTTCTTAAAGAAAGAAAATGTTTTCTGAGAGTGACAGAAAACAAAGGAGTCATTTTCCCCCCTTCCTGGTTGGCTGTCCAGCCCCAGGCTGGTTGCAGTCCAGGCTCCAGCACCACTAGCCAAACAATAAATCAGATTCACGTTCGAAGGCTGCTCGCCAGGGTGAGTTGTCGCAGGACCATGTAAAGGCTTTCTAGGCAATGGGACTGCATGGCCTCTAACTTAGCGATAAGAGCCTCATGGAGGTGAGATAAATGATTAACAACCCCCGCCCCGATCACCTGTGCAGCTCAACCTTAGCAGGGTCACAGCTTCCCAAGATGATTCAGAACCTCTTGTTTTTCTCCATCTGTCTCCCAAACAAAGCTTTTCCTCCAGGGCGCAGGCAGCTTCTCTGCGACACAAAGGTGATGCACTAAGTGAATAGGCCCTTTCTGCAGCTTGATTAATCCAAATCGAGGACACAATACGGTTTTATTCCATTTGGAGGCTGAACGGTAAACAACAGATCAGTTCTGTGGGAATATCAGGAAGCTGGACAGATGTGATTGTTTTTCCTAGATGACAACCTTTTCTCTCCTGCAAGGAAGAAAGCAGAGTACATTGGTATCATGAGTCCACACTGACATCTAGTGATGGAGAAATTACATCAGCTCGTGAGGAAACAAAGAACAAAAAAGGTGGCAGACAGGAATGCAAATCTAAACCTACGGCTCAGAGCATCCCTCCTGCTTCCTAAAAGAGCCCAGCAGCTTATGGGTCTCTCCACCAGCAAGGAGCTGTGTCCCCACGAGCCTGGGTGCTGCGGAGAAGAGGTTTGGCAGGGGGACATGGAGTGTAGCCTGCCCTGGCTGCCTGTGCAGATGGACACGGAGAAGGGAGGCCAAACAGTTGCTAATTATTTTGTTTGTCAGCTCCTGCTCCGGGCGGGGAGCTCCATCGGAGGCAGCGTGTCTAATTGACCGCTGCTGCTAATGGCCCAGTAATCCTGATTTCATAAACTCACATTTCACAGGGATAAAATGTTACCTTCCAATCCAAGGAGACAATTCCTTGGTAAATCAATGAAAAAGATTTTCCTTGTCTGTAAGTTTTTTTTTTTTTTCCCCTCTTCAGAGAAATGGTTCATCTGTTTAGTAGAAGATTTTAGGTTCAATGCTCCCTTGCCTCCCATTTCAATACAAAAATGTCGCATAATTTTTCTATTAAAAAAATGCTGTTAGTATTTTACTGTGCCTTTAAGGGCAGGCAAAGACTGAAAAATAAAATATTTGTGATTTTTCATTACAATTTCTATCTTCCAAGGGGAAGTAATAACAATGTAGAGAATAATGAGTGTTTTTCACTGCTTTGACTTCCAGCACACTTCCTTTCCTATCACCAGGAAAAATGTAAGATTAAAACTACGTGCTCTGTGTGCTTCAGAAGTGATATATGCATGTCAGTGTTCTATAAATCATCAAAGGAGGAGAGCAGAAGGACAACTCCAAAGCCATTGAGATCAGTGGGACTTTTTTTTTTTCCGTTGAATCCCATGAGCCTTGGATGAGGTCCCATGTCAGGGCTGTGCCACGGGCTCCCTGGGAAGCTCTAATCCCAACGCCGGCCGCTGCTTGGCAATAAGCATCTACATATCGTCACATCTAGACCCTATCCTTTTCCACTTCGTGTGAACCAACAACCATATGCAGGTTTAAAAAACATTTCAGACGTTTGTGTCTGGATTGGACAGATTGAGACAGACAGGGAGGATTGGCAGGCCCAATTAAACCATGAATAGCATAAGTTGCTGTCAAAAAATAAGGATAGAGCAGGAGAAAGCATGTGGCATCTCTCACTAGATAAGCTATAATGATTGGCATGCTCGGTCGGAAACATTATTTTTCTGATTTAATGGGGGCTTACAGAACTCCAAACACAAATTCTCACAGCTGAGACCATGAAAATCAATCATTAAAACCTGGGGTTAGGTCCTGATATCAGTTTAAAATCCATTAATAGAAGCAGAATTACACCAAATTTACACTGATGGCCCAAATGTGTCATTAAGAGGAAAAGCGCACAAAACTATCATGTGTTCAGGTAATGCAGCAGCTAGGATTTTTTATTTTCTTGAAATAAAATAATAATAGAATGGTAAAATACAAAAGACAGAATGAAGTCAAATGGAACAATATAGAGTGGAGTAGGGCAGGACATGATAGGATAGAATAGAACAAGAATGTAAATAATTAATTTAGGAAAATTCCTTGATAGAATTTAAAAACATGGAAAAAAAATCCCCAGGTGTTTATTACTGTCATTGAATTAAATCACTTAAGCATAGATGTCACGATATAATGATCTTATTCAACCCTTCCTTTCCAGCTTTTAAAAGGACCCAAAGGGCATGCAATTTGACAGCAGCAAATTATTCCAGAAGGCGTTACTAGCATTTTAAAGCTGAGTAGCTGCAGAGCATGTTCCTTGCAGTAAATGAATTTCCAATGTTACTGTATTCTGCTGAATTTGGTTCCTAAACATTTAGGAACATTGCAGAGCATCTTAAAAGCAATGTTTTTTTTTTTTTTTTTTCAATACAAGACTAGACAATAATAGATATAATCACAAGCACGAGCACTGACTTGCTTTGTGCAGACTACAATCTATCTTTAAGAAATTTCAAAAATATTTTGGGGGAACAGCATTTGAGGTCGAATGGGAATAATTCAGTGTTTTGGCGTTATTATGAGACCAATGGCCGGATCCTTTGCCTTGTGCTTGGAAGTGAGATCCAGTACAGCGGGCAGACCTATTCACACCACCAGCACGAGTAAGGGCTGGTGGGACCACAGCCTGCGCCGGGGCACGTGCATGGGGCCTTTTGGCTACTCCATGAATCGGGACTCTGACAAATCCCTACGTTGGGGTGAAGGAATAACTTGTGTAAAGGAGCCCCTGCTCGGAGTGGGTGGCTTTTACCAGCTATTATTGCCCGTGAATGACAGGACTTTGGCAGGGAACGGACTCGCGCAGAAGCGGCTTAACCAGGGCTGGCTGACACGGCTACCCTCATCCGAGCGGCTGGCATCCCTGCCCGCAGCTCACGGAGGGATACGGACAGCTTGGCACGTTCAAGCGAAGCAGCAGGAACGGCAGCCGTGAACCCTGGCACCTCCGGAGCTGCTGCGTGTCCCTTCCTCCAGCCCCCTCTCCCGCAGCTCAGGGAAAGGAGGCCAGAGGCGCGTGTGGAGGGTCCCACTTTAATCCATTGCCACAGCTGAATTAATATCCTGATGCTTCAATATGGCACTCAACAGCCTCTAACTCAAGAGGTCTGTCCTGAGAGACAGAGAAAAAAAATTAAATGCATGATTGTACTTATCGAGTGCAGTGTTTTATACATGCTGGTGAAATAAAATAGTGTGTTAGAATGTCCACAAATAGCAAAAATATCTTGAGGCATAGCACTTTTTGCAACTATCTCCTTATATTTTGAGGAATTCTCCTTTCCTTTATCTGAAAATTATTCTTTCCAGAATTCTTTTATAACCTTTACACTTCAATTAAAATCATATTTGATCATCTGGTAGTTTGTTGTGTTACGAGTTCTGAAATGTTTCTGTTCTGAAAGACACTGTGCAGTTTTCATAAAAAAATAAAAAAAAAAAAAAAACAGCTGAATTCCTCTATCGATGGCACTCAAACCATCTTAACATATTTTGGCTTCAGGTTCCTATTTGCAATAGTGCATGAAGGAGAGATCTTATGCAATTCTATTTTTATCAAAAGCCTTTTGCAACGGGAAAAGAAAAGGTAAATCTGAATAAGGATGTTGAAAGCCATTAAAAACATGTTGTTAAATCTAAATTTATTCAAATGAAGATCTCTTTCCACGTAAAAGAAACTGGAAGGTGGGTTCAGTGCCTGGAGAGAAGCAGCACAGGTCACAGTGAAACCTGTCCTCATTTTTCAGCTGTCCAGCTTGATTATTTAGGCTATTTAGAAGTCACTTTGTCTCTTCTTGATTCAGTTCCTCTCCTTGAATTATCTACCTATTTATCACTTTGTCAGGATTTTATGCTAGATGCCTAAGGAAAGATGTGCTTTGGAAATACAACTCTGCTCACACAAGTCATGTTATCCAAGTTAGGCAAATGCCAGTTACAAACATTTAAACAAACAAACCATCCCAGGCATTCTCCCATGCTGGCCTGCTAAGCAGAGCCATGAAGCACAGAACATGCTATAAACAAATACAGTGTAAGTTCACCTACAAAAGGTTAACTCTTAAAAATGAGTCACAAATACTTAATTATGTAGATGCTGTAGTGGCTAAAATAGACACTTTTGAATTTGCTCGGCAACTTACACAATCTATATTGGAATATAAAAGTATTTGGTCAATTAGCAGCTGGCATAAAACAAATATGCTTGACTGCTCATGCTGCCACCACAATTAATCACAGAAATCCCCTAAGTCAGGTATTGCAGCACCGACTGTTTTTTGTTAACATCGCCGTGCAGTGCATGTTAGGGCTTTCTCAGGTAGGAAATTAATTCTTATTAAAATGCCTTGCAGGCATCAAAACCGAGGTAATGAGACAGGAACGAGCTGGGAGTCCAGTGGCAAACGGAGGGTTTTATATAAAACATTTCTTTAATAATCAGTTGGGGGAGACTTGTGAGAAAGAAAAGGAGTGTGCCAGATGGAGACAGCTTTGCCTGCAGCCCGAGCAGGGCCTTTGGCCCCGTTTTAAAGCAGTAGGATGAAACACTGTGAAGGCTGATCCCTTCCAAAGACAGACAATGAAGAATTTGGACGTGCTCTCTTTTCTGCTGTCTGTTGATTTAGTTGACTGCCAACTCATAGGCTACTGGTAGAAGTTTAATTATGAGTCCTTTTGTTTTCATTATAAACTGCCATTCCTCAGAGCTTTATTATTCTAGTTCTTCAGGCCTTTTCTGTGTGCAGTTTGATTGTGGAGTTAGCAGAACTGCATCCATTTAGAAACAGATGTATGATGATAAAGTTGTGTTTAAACCAGCCTGACGTACCTCTTCACCTCTTTTTGTGATCCACATACTAAAAATCCTGCCATTTTATTTACCACAGCACCAAAGGTAAATGGAACCAGGTTGATAGTCTCTATAGAAAAAGCTCACTAAAATTCTTGTCCAAGAGGCGTATGATTAACCCGGAATCTGCTAATGAGACTGGAGAATGGCACACATCCAATGATCAGGTCATTTGGTCAACATTTGCAAGAAATACTGGATTATATCCCAAATTCTGATTCTTGCAGATCTTTCCCTACTCCTTCATCTACATCTGGGATACAGCCAGCCTCTAGGTTCAGCTGATTAGTAAAGGTCTGAAAACATAGCTATTATCGGAAGTATTGAGTGTATTTTACATAGTAAAAAACTGAAATGAAAACCTCTGAAAGGACAGAAAGCAGATTTCTATAGACAATATTACCTTATGCTGATTTTCAAAGAAGCAGAGATCTTTTTTCCCACAAAAATGAGAGGATCTGAAAGTATGATCAATTACTCTTCTCCAAAGGAGGCAATAATTTTGAAGTCCATCCAGAGCATTTGTTATCAGAGTATGTTAAAACACCTGTGAAGGTGTGAAACAATATATGTTTTGGAAGGTGTAGTCATGACTACATTCTGTGTGTTTAATTGTGAGAGCAGACACTACCTGATGCTTCTAGAAAGCTTTGCCAGGGTGGCAAACAAGTTGGCATTGACTAACCAAGTTTTAGTAAGTCAAACAGAGCCCCAGTTTAGATTTAGGCTTAGGTTTAGGTTAGCTCCTCAGGATCTGTACCGAGGTTTGACTCAAATGAGCAGCAGACCCTGCTAGAAAAGGTGTGCAGTCCTTCTGCAGAGCCGCATACATATTCCTTCCCTTATATCCCCTTCCTCAGAGAAGAGGAGTTACGAATGAAGGGAGGTAGAAGTAGATTGGTTGACATTTCTATACGGTCTTAGAGCTGGTGTGGGTATACCCCCACAGCTTGCAGCATTGCAGTATTCCTGTGCTTCTTTTCCAATGAAGCCCAGGGTCCATAAGGTGCCTGGAAATGCCAGCTATTAAATGGTTGACCTGCCAACCAGAAGATAGTTGGAAGTGCCAGAAAATAAATGGTTGGTATGGTTCCCATTAGATTAGCAGTGTGACTGCAAGCAATGCCAGGATTTAAGGTTGCAATCCAAACTAGTCCCAGTGCAAAGCACAACTCCTGCCCCAGATGAGCAGCTCCATATGCACGGAGAAATCAGGGATTTGAGCGCAGCCCCCAGCCGAGACCATGAGTTAATCCTCAAGGAAGACAGGCCTTTGAGTCATACATGCACAGACAAATGGGCATCATCTCGAGCTCCCTGTTGTAATCTGTCTTCTTGTCACACTCAAAGGCCTTGCTGATTTGTTACTCTGCAAATATGTCTACATGCCCCAGGCAATACCCTTATCTCAGGGAAAAATCTATAAACCATTTGCAGATACTAAATGAATGCATTTTAGCTTACCAGGAATATATGTTATCCAGCCTGTCCAGTGTGAATTTTAACTGGTGCGTGAGCACTGTGTAATCATTGTTTTGTGTGGTATTTGCATGTGCTTTTTAAAGATACAGCTCCCCGCCTGGAGCGGCATGGCCGGGGTGTTCCTTCATTTGTATGGAAATAAAGAGTATTCAAGGGGCCCCTTCTCCTCTGCTCTTTGCCCGGCCCTGCTCGCTCTGATATCTGAGTGAGGGCCCAAGAGCAGAGCTCGCTAATGAACATACGGACAGATTAGGATAAAGAGCCCCCCATAGCTATTCAGGGAGAAATCTGCATCTGAAAGTGACTGCTGCAAATGGGCTGCATGCCAAACAGCAGGGAGAAGGGTGAGGGTATAGAATATAAACAAGGAAATACTAGGATATTTTCCTGTCTTTAGCGCACTGGCTATCTGTAAATAATAATGATAATAAAAAAAAATAATGCTGAAAAAGAGAAAGCATTTGGTTTGACAGTAATGCAGCCTATATACATCTCCAAGCAAATGCAACACCCCTTCTCTCCCATAGACCTGCCAGTCTCTGAGACTTTTTCTTCCTTCCCTCTCCTAAGCCTAGTCTCATCCTACAGCTCTCTCATTTCACTTTTCTCTCTGTCATCCATAACAGTCTCTGCCAATAGCTGATGAATATGTGAGATCTGTAATTGCCCAAGAGGCAGCAGTCAAGATAATGTTAAATACCTGAGGATGGCAAAGTCCTTGTTTTCCAGGATCAGTATTTTTTTTAGGAGTGTAGGTTTTGAAGATGAAAATAGGATGCCTAGAGTTCAGATCACAAATCCACTACTGCTCAGCACCCACTAATACTTCTTGAATGGCTTTTATACTGTACCTGGGGACACTGTCGCCAGTGTCCTGCTCGTGCAGTTCCTGTACCTCCTTCATTCTGCTCCTCTCTCATGTGGAAGGTGCCTCGGCCTTTCCCAGCATAGAGCCTGTACATGCCCTGCTCCCTCTGAAGAAAGGGGAGCCTAGCAGAAAGAAGAGCCTTCTGAGAGGCCCAGTTCTTCAGACACCAGTTTTCAGTGGTGTTTCCTGCTGAAGTTGTCAAGGCCCTCAGCTGACCTCATGAGAAATACAGAGGAGCATCTCAGCAGCAAGATACAAGAGCAGAAAGGCTCAGACCCTCACTGTTCACACCCAGAGGGGACAAACTGCAGCAGGAGCTGGCTAACATGCAGAAACACCACGCCTAGGCAGCGCTGGTAGGCACTGTAGTGCTGGACTAGGCCCCGCAAGCTTCCTTCTCTGCTCCAGTAATTAGACAGGACAACAGTCCTTCTTTTGGAATAAAAATGGATTTATATGTAGACCCAGAAGGTGGAAAGGCAATCTTCCCATAAGACACGCTGTAGCTCCAAACCAGATTTTCAGAATGGTGGGAGGAAAGCTTCAGGCCTTGCGCTGAAGTTTGGTAACAATATGTGAATCATGGACCCGGGCTGAGAATTCGGTATCTAAATCCGAGCCTTCCCAGTGCCAGATGCGTTCCAGTTGGGGCTCATCCAGGATTAATTTACAGACACTGAGAAAGAGAAGGCGCAGTGACTGAGATGGTAACACAGCATCTCCCATGCAAAAATGCACTCGCCCCCTCCGGCATTTTCATAAGCAAACGCTTACCTTGTTTGCACTATAAAGAGTATGGGAAGGAGATGTGATGATGAGACATGGGGAGATGCATGCATGTAAAAGATGAGCTATGGACAGGCAGTGAACATAAAGAGACACGTACACATAGTCTCACATAGACTGCAAGTGAAATATATATACTTTCTTATAATCTAGCAACAAAAATCAAGATCGTATTTCAGGGCATTCACCATTTCCTGACTTTGTGCATCTTTTTATATCTTAAGAAAAGAATCCAAACAGACAGGCTTCTTATAACTAGACTCCTGTGAATACTATCAGAAATGTCTACCAAATTCCACTTAAATCATTAAGCTAGATTTTTTTTTTTTTAAATCTTTCTTCCTACTCCTTGTGTACCACTGCCTCCCACATTAATAACAAAAAGCTGTATAAAAAGCCTGCAAGAATGCATTGTACACAGAATATTGAAAAATATCAATTTGGGGTTTGCTTTCCACAATCTGTGGCACACCCAGTACTACAAAATTGCTTTCATCTTATCACGAATCAGAAGCAATACCAGACCTGTCTTTATTTCTAATACTTACAAAATGAAAATGAGCAAGCTTCAGCTCAGAACAAACTTGAAGAGATTGCTTGGCAAATGTTTTCAAATGATAAATAGTAAGAAAAAAAACCCTCTCTGGACAGTACATTGGAAGAAAAAGAAAAAAGGCAACATTTGTTCAATAAACTGTCTTCTAATTATTGACATATTGCAACTAATCAGCATTAAGGGCAAATAGAAGCTGTAATGTACCCATGTCTTTGTCTTCTTGGATTGTCTCCAGCACTGATTACAC
The DNA here is from genome assembly GCA_032273925.1 of Rhynchotus rufescens. Classification (NCBI taxonomy): domain Eukaryota; kingdom Metazoa; phylum Chordata; class Aves; order Tinamiformes; family Tinamidae; genus Rhynchotus; species Rhynchotus rufescens. The sequence goes on from JAVCKT010096183.1 coordinate 10,093, forward strand.
CAGAAGAACATCTGGACTGGAATCCTCTTGTTTTTCCAGTCCTTACTTAGAGGAACTACATACTTGCACAGAAGGTTTCAGGCTTTCTGTTTTTATTTTTGCAGTAACAATCTTCTCCTTTTGTCTTTTTTTGCAAGGCCACAGATCCACAGCAATAACCCTTTAGCTGAAAGCCTGTCACAAGCTGAACCAACAGTGGCAGATGCACAAACAGATTTCCCTTGGGAAAGAACGTCAGCTCAGTCTGACAACAGTCGTGGCAAGCGCTCTCAATGTTCATTGTCGTTGTACATCTTTGGAATAAATGTCCCTAAAATGTCAATGACTGATGGCAGATATTGAGTAGGGTGTAAATGCTGTAGTGCACAGTGTACATTTCTGTGCTCTCCTTGCTAAAAATGGCAGTGAACCATGATTTATGTTTGGCAGGATGTAAGCACCAACACTGTTGCACGGAGCTCTTGAG
>JAVCKT010096184.1:0-13482 GCA_032273925.1 Rhynchotus rufescens
AAATACAGTAGAAATAGAGTAAGAAATAAATTACATTTTACTATTATAGTGAAATTTATGTAGGGTTTGATTTACTTTACTCATTTTATAGGATTTTTTTTCTTCTAAATAATAGAGTTTAATGATCTTGCTATCAGTTCTGTTATCTGTGTTGAACTTCATGATCTGCCAGAAATTCAGCTTTAAGATAGGATTTCTGACTTTAGTATGAGCACATGAGACTGGATCTGAAAATTTTATCTGTATTATGGATCAGGGATTTCCTTTAACCATATGCTAGTTGATTCTGCACCCACTGTCATCTATTATTTGGTTGTCACATGAGAAACCCTTAATGGAAGCAGGATCACAAAGATCTTTGGCAGTGTTATATAATTATGTGATGATTTTGACTTGTCACAAGTGGAAGGATAGAAAAATGAAACTGGCTTTTGAAAACATCCTATTAATTCAAAAATAGGAAGTTGGTAGGCCAACACTCCTTCAGAAATTGTTTTGAGTATTGAAAATTAGACCTGAAATCAAAAAGTAGGTAGCAAGCTCCCCATTCACATAGGAGTCCTCTGCACATCTGTGCATCCAGTGTTTATAGTTCACTTACCATCTAGATAGAAAGTTGCTGAAAGTGTGAAGGAATAAAGTCCAAATTGCTGCCCAAGATTTTAACCTAGTATTTAGATGATCTTCAAGAAGACATATCAATAAATGATTGAAATAGCTAGTATGCTGTACCAGTGCCAAGCAATATTTGTATTTTTACTATACTTCACATCAGAAGGACTCCAGACTTAGGTCAAATAAATTTCACTTAAGCTTTTGTCAGAAATGATAACTAGATATATCAGAAGAATGATAAAATAACTTTTTGTCCAATTTGCTAAAATGAGGATTTTCCTTATTTTAAAAAAGCACGAAGATTTCAAGCCATAGTGTGAGCAAAGTATAAAATACTTGTTGCAAATAGGAGGAAGAGTGAAACTCTTCTTCTTTTTCAGCTGGCAGCTTCTGTGACAGTGGTCCTTAAGCTTCGCTGTCTGTTAGCAAGATATTGTCAGGATCAGGAAAGTCATCATTGCAACTTTTTGTAGCTCAGCATAATTGCAGAATTACTGCTATGCAGAATGTCTCTCCATTGAGAGGGTTTGTGTTGAGCTTGGAGGACACCGTGCATGTTTAATGGAGTTGGTGATGCCTTTGTCTGTCCAGAGAAGTTGTGGTGATGTTTTTGCATTTATATCGTGCACATACAACTGTTTGTTGAGAGAGATAAATTGTCTCTTTGGCTTGCTAGAGAAGTCTACATACATAGTAAAAGCTGTGTTGTAGAAGAATGCTGAAGAGCAGGAGAATTACAGCAACGATAGAGACTTTAATTTTATATTGGATTCAGTTGCTCATCAGCCAGGAAAGAACAAATATACACAATCAAAATTCGTCCTATAAACATGTTAGCATTCATTAATAAGCATTCAGTTTTTTAGCTGATAAAATTAATTGAAAATATTGATTCATTTAGCAGTGCTATTTGCTGATTTCTTTCTTCCTTGCTTGATAAAATAATTGCAGAAAGATTAACACTTTCAAAATTCAATGTTAGGAAAAAAGTTTCTTAATTTTAATAATCAGATACAAGTTCATTTTAAAAAGAAAAGTTATTCAAAGGTAGGATATGTTTGAATAGTAAATTGCTATGTGCCATGGTAGGGAATCTATATACAATGTTATGCTGGAACCAAATATGGCCTGAAGATGGAGTTTCACAGACATCATGGAAGCCAGATCTGTGTACCTGTGTCTATACTGATTTGTGGCCTCATGATTTAACTCCAGTTAGCCAATTGATGGCAATAAATGATAGAATTATTTTCTAGCCTAACCTCTGAGTACTGATCTCCTAGTAGATTGCAGTACCTGTTGTCATTTGTTTTGTGAAAGCTGTCTGTTTCTTTCCCTATTAAGCAGTTGTCTTTGAATCTTATATGGCTGTAAATCTAGTTGGTCTTAATGAATTTTGTAGCATACACAAGATGACTGTTAAGTGGACCTAAAGATTGTTTTTCCTTGAAGATCTTTTTGGATCTCTTCAGCTGCCTGGATGTGAGGTATTCAATAATAGTTAGACTTCTCTATCTAACTTTCTGCCTTTCTTAAATAATAGAGAGATTATGCCTGTCTTCTGAGGTTAATGAGAAACTAGATTGTATAGTGAGTATGATGAATTCATAATGTCTCATAGCATCTATCTAGAGGGAAAATACTCTTCTTTTTGTATATAAATTAACTTGATAACTTGCTGGTTGTGTCAAAATGTATTTAGTAGTCTTGCAAAGAATAATTGAATTGCTAATGCATGCTCTGTTCTATCAACACTTTTTTTAACTTGTGTCCATCTCTGAAGAATGGAGCTGTTTTCTAAGGAAAAAAGCTACTTGGATATTATTTTGAGTTGATTGTGATAGGTCAGACATCACATCTAATCGAACTGTTGTGTGATACCAAGAAGTCTCTTAAAATGCCTTTGGTTGCCAATTTGTGTCTCAATGGCTATTTTTCATTTTTGTTCTATACAAATGTTCTTCACAGCAAAGCTCTAAACTGTATATCCAGTATATTCTTATTGGCTTTATGTATCCTCCCTAGTAGAAAAGATGATGCAGGCCAAAAAGCGCAATCAGTTTTACTGTCATATTTGTTTCTAGCCCTCAGGTGAAACTTTGTGCTAGTTGAAGCACAGGATAAGAAATGTGCTGAACTCATAACTTCACGGTAAGCTGCTTGTATATGTGCAAGGATAGGATCTGAGGTTTATATTCAATAACTAAGTGAATTTTTACCTGCTTTCAGCCAAAGTAAAGGCTCAATGTAGATGGTTTCAATTCCAGGAAAATTTCAATATTAAAAATATCTGCTATGGTTATTGTTTATTTCAAAATACAGGATTCTGAATGAATGGGGATGAGTTGGGTCTCTACTCGTATCCTTCCTATGTCTGAAGCAATATTATCCCATGTCTGAAAATCAATAGTCTCTTGATCTTCTTTATGTACACTGCAGTATTTAATATAAATATTTCTACAAAACTGTTCAAGATATAGTTTTTGCAATGGAACAGAATTTTGGCTGAGGTTTCATAGTATCATGATCAAAGTGTTTTAACAGACGAGACACTCATCTATATTCCTTAGGTCTACCTCACTATCCGGTAGTGTCCAGTCACCATTTTATCAACTTCAGCATCTTGTTTTAACCTATTCTTATTCGGTGCAACCTGCAACAGAATTTGAAACCTTTTTTTCTATGTCTCTCTATTGTATAAGAAATTACTAGTGAAACACTCTGCAGTGCTGCCGTCCAGGGTTTGAAATTCCCTGGTATTTCACTATCAATGAACTCCCTGTTCTGCTGAAACCAAAAATATACAGAGAGATGGAATGTGCTTCAGCCCATTATTGGAAGCTTCCCTTTTGTTTTGTTGACTGTAAACAAACACTGCAAATCCCAAATTGTGAATCTGAGAAAGCAAATGATTCCAGTAGTTGATCCATTAGGTCTTTCAAATAAACAAGTCCCTCATTTGTGTCAGAAAACAGGACAGGGTTGACTTTACAATATGTTTGGGTTAGAGATGAACAGATTAGCCAAGTTACTTTTCTGAATAAGACAAATAACTTCAAACTAGACCAAATATGTGTTATTTTACTAGAGTTTCTACCTTACTGATAGGAAACTTTTAACTACTGTACTTTGTGCACTCTTTCCAAAATGTATTATTTCCATCTGCAGATAAGCTGTTTTCAAGAAAGCTTTGTTTCTCTTGCTTTCTGCCAAAGTTTGTGAACCTCAAACAACTGAAATTTTATTTCTCTGTTCACTGGATTAATTACTTTCGAAATGGACCATGCTTCTCTAGTTTCCACAACATCAGTGAGTTCTTGCCAAATTAATTTTCTGTTTGTAGATGGTCCATTAGCTACAATATAAAGCCTCTGTCCCCCAGGCAAAAATGCAGGCAGCACATATAGTCTTGTTTTGCTGTGTTGGAACAAGCAAATAGAGAATAAATACATCTGCTATCAGGTTGAATCCAGGCAGTTTTCCAGTTTGTCTAAGTGATCAACAGACCGAAACACTTTATTTGCTTCTGTTGGCCTTTTGAATTTGCCTATTTAAAACAGATAATGACAAACAAATTCTACATTGCGTTGAACAAAACAACAGTACTGACAATCCTTGCCCTAAATAAATGTTCCTTCCTGAAAACACAGGATGCCCTGTGTTTTCACAGGATACCCTTCACAAACTGGGGTATAACAGCTTCTTAAACCACATTCTGTGAAATAACTGAACTCACTATTGTACAGTAGAGACAGTTGGTGTTTTCTGATGTTTCAAACATTTAAACTGTATTTTAAGACTTAGTTTTCAGTTTTTAGCAACAGGTACTTGGCAATATTTGCATGTTTTCCTTGTTTTCAGCTCTGCTTATGGGCCAAAATATTAGCTTGGAATCTGTTCTGTTCTCACACCCCTTAATATGGTCTCTTCTCCCATTAGATTCTTGATAAGAAGATCACTTTGATGGAGAGTGCTGCTGCTCTCATTATTACTCTCCTTACATTTAAATATTGCTTAAACATACTAAAATCACTGTGCTGACAATGGACTGAAGAAATAACACACGGTTTACATGAGATCTCAGTTAGGTGAAGAGACAAAGACCCTCAAACAGTGGGGTAGTTAAGGGTTTCATGATGCTCTCTCCAGATGTGCTTGACACGGGGAATAAAATTTGTGAATGTGCAACACATCTGGTTAGATGTTCCAACACTACCTGTTTTACATACTGTTTCATTTGTATTTTTGACTGTATGGAAACCTTTGCAAATGTCCAAAGACCTCATGTTTACCTAGTAAAAAGTGTTTAAACAAAAGAGGATAATGTAAGATTGTTTCTTGGCGTGATAACTTTTTTAAATATTATCTAATATTATCTAGATAATATCTAGATAATATATATTTATATATAGATATTATCTAATATATATTATATATAATCTATATCTATATTATCTATCTATATCTATATATATCTATATATAATACATAGATATTATCTAATATATAGATCTAGATCTAATATTATCTAGATAATATTAATATTATCTATGATACAGATTTTGGTTGATTTTGCAGCTAGTGGAAAGTATATGCTTCCAATGTGTTGTGATTACTTATGGTTACAACTGTGTGATAAAATAGTATCCTTAACACTTGTAACTGTTAGAAGTGCCATCTGAAAAAGATTGCTATCAGAAATGACTATGCCTTGCAAGTCCAGTGTGAACAGAAGTGTCTTAGCTATTAATTTTAAGGCTAAGAATTTGCATGTGTAACAGATAATCATTTGACATTTTGTGTTGTATCTCAGTATAGTTTGGACTGGAAATTCTGACTCATAACTTTTCCGTTAGTAGAACAGTGAATAATCTAACTGAATTTGTTTTGTACTGTCCAGAGGAAATAGTGGTCATAAATATTTTTGTGTACCACAGAAATTCAAGACAATGACTTTTTAAGAAGTTAAATGTTCATTTTCACTTCAACAACATTTTAAAGTAATTTTTGCTCTAAAGAACCCATTTGCTCGGAGTATGTTTTACATATATGAAAATACATGTATACTATTACTCCTCTTAGGAAAAAAAAAACATATTTGGCTTTACAATTTATGAATCTTTAAGGCCTGAATTGCTAGACCTTTTATTGCTAAACATAATGGTTATTGTTATTTCAGGATTTCTACTAGGTGAAGATACCCCTTGTTTTGGTTGATAAGCAGATTACACCTTTGAAGCAGAACTACAGAAGAGAACCCATGTAAGATCACTGGAGAGTTTTTTAATGTTGCAAAATCTTACCCCGCTTCAATGGTCTTTTTGGTTGCAATTGAAAATACAGCTGCCTTAAAAAAAAAAAGACCGAGAAACTGGCAATCTATCTTTTTCCTGAGGTGTTATTTTGTTACTTGAGGAGTTCATACATTCGCAAGGTCTTTTGTCCCTTTAAATGCATTTCCTTTTTTTTTTTTTTCTAACAAAATACCTTTTCTTTGGCCGAAATCTTTGGATTTCAATATGGACAAGGTTTTTAAACTGAAGGGCAGAGAGAACATTACTAATTGAACTGTGTTATCACCTCAATAGTGGAAGAAAGCTGAAAGAACTTGGTGTATTTATTTTGTGGAAACTGGATTAGACTTTTTGCAGGATATTGAAAGTAGCAGCATATGTAATCACAAGTCAAGCAACAGTATGTTTTAATATTTTAAATCTCATTGGGAATCCAGATGAGTAGAAGATTATAGATTAACATTATAAGTTTAGAGTGTAGGTTTAAAGGATATGGGCAAAATGGAGTATGTACAAAGTACATGATAAAGGCATAAATGCAATTAAGTGTGACACTGATACAGCCTGGAGAGATTGTTTCCCTCCCCATCCCCGCCGTCCCCAAACATATTATAGTGTAAAATTTTCCATGGAACAGAAATTTCAGTCTTTCGGTTTATTGTCAATGGACTTTTCAGTAGGACTTTCATTGAATCATCATGAATTCATTGCTGCTAGAGAAAGTGTTGATTGAACTCCTGGGATAGTAAAGGAAGCCTGGTGCAGTATATTAGAGGAAAGTCCTGAAATTGTGCCCCAAAAATCATCTAAGACAATAAGAATATTCCTGCTGGAGAACATCAAGGAGTTTTAGAGCTAGTCTTACAGTTTGTTTTTATTACCTAAGTCCACAAAAGAGGAATATGCTGAAGAAATGTACTGGTATAAAATAGGATAAGAATATTGTATTAAAAATAAAAAATAATAAATAAATAAAAAGGATATGGCTGAGAAGGACTATGTAAGGTTAAGTTGTTTAAGAGCTATTAATGGTATTTGGCTTGTACCTGGCAAGATCAGTTAGGTGACTCAGAAGAAATAAAATAGACAGCGTTTGTTGTTATGTAGGAGCTCCTGGCATGATGTGATCGACAATTCTAAAGATATGCCTTGAGAAGAATGCAAACAGACTGAGTGCAAAGAAAGCCAAAGGAACACAGATGCAGTTGCCTTGTGACTATGATGGTCATTAATAATTTATTTTCAAAAGATGGGGAAATTCTGCCTGACTGTTTACCAGTAAATAATAAAGTTAATGCATCTAATACATATAAATAATGCTTAAGTTGTTTGACTTGGTTATTTATTAAAGCATCTTAGTTTTTTGAATATATTTTTCCTGCAGATACAATGTATCTGCAATAAATTACCATTTGAATGAATATTTATGATACAATGCCCTCAGTGCTACAACACCTTATATTAGTCATGCTAGTAGTTGCAGTTTCTATGTCCATTTTACTAATGTACAATGTTGTTATGCTTTGACTTACACTAAACAATGCAAAATAATTGGAACCATTTGCTCTTTGAGAACAGCCCTTTTTTTAAATCGGAGTTAAGAATGTACTTTTCTAGACTTATCAGCAGAAATAACACTTTTTTCTAGTAGTATGTCTTCACAGGTGATACATCTATGTGTACCACTGCTGCCATCAGTCTGTTGCACATATTTAGCTAGATTTCTCCTCCTTTTTTTCTGTAGCCACAAGAACTTGATTGTCTAGGAATTTATAGATACACAGCTTTTCTGTCTAGCACAGCTAATGCTCCTGTTTGTAAATATATGAGTACAAATTAAGAGATAATGTGAAGAGTTATATGAGGAGCACTTTATTCTTTAGTGATGTTTTATTCAATGACAACAACAAATTGTGGGATGCAAACTTTAGGAACTAGTCTGGTGGTGGAAAATACTAACTTCATCATTGGCTTAATCATATTCTCTTTGGCAGAAGTTGCTTGACACCACAAATCTCTAAGGAATCAGGTGGAATTGGTTCTTTTCAAAATGCTTTTGTTATACTGAATCTTGCTTTATGTTGTAATGCTTTATACCTGTATATGAAACTGAGCACTGCAGCGGAACGTACTAATGTGGTGTTTGTTGAAAACCCTGCTGCATAATGTTAAACCATTTGATTAGGAAATTATTTCCAGGTCTACACTAATGCTTTCAGTTGTCATGCAATTCATCTAAACTTGAAAAGAACACATCTGTAAATCATCAAAAATGATCATGTCATTTTATATTATTTAAAGCCTTGCTATTTTGAGCTTATGAACTAAGAATTTATTTCAAGTATCTACCTATTTCCAAAAATAAATTGGAAATATAGGTAAATAATAATAAAAAAAAAGGAGCAGCTGTATTTTATGGAAGTAGTTGACATATAAATGTGACAATAATAATGAATTAAGACGGACTCCGTATTGCCATGTATAGAAAGAATGGTTCGCTGTTTATTTTTCTTCCATACTCCTAAGCAAAGAGTATGTAGATGAGAAATGCAAAAGACCAGAATGAGCATGGCTGCCTGATTGTCTCTTGATATAACCTCATTACTTTGTGACCTCTTGTAGCCACACTGAATGATGACTCTAAATGTTCACAATTAGCATCACAGGTGGAAGCAAATTTGCCATAAATAATCTCCTAACAATGTCAGAGAACATAATTTTCCTGGCTATAAAAAGAACTGCTCCCACTTGGTATGTATCATGAAGAAGAGGAGGGGAAGATCAGTGTTAGTGGTTCAGATGTTCATTCCCACTCAACAGGGTAGTGGGAAGTGATTGATCACTTTGTATTCCAGGAGCTCTGCCTGAGGTAGCAAGCTAGGGCAACATAAATTAGAGGTTTTGATTTCATTCAGAAATGGACCAAAAGGCATAAGGTATTTAGAATTTTTACTTAGAAATTTGTACACAGACTCTAGAGAAGATGGTACATTACAAAATTTGGAGATGGACCAGTACATTCCCAACCATAACTATCTAACATTCGATTTGTTTTTCTTGCCTAAAAATATTGTTAAATAAATCATGATACTCTCGGAGATGTAGCTTTTCAGAGACATGAAGCAAAGGCCTTATGTTTCATGTCTTTTGCTCATTCAAACTTGCTTCCCAGCTTTCCTAGAATTTTGAGAGCCTTCTAGTGAGTAATCAGCATGCAGTAGGTAGTTAAATTTGGTTCTTCAAGATGATCAACTGTTAAGGAGAATCTGTTGCTACTACTGGTGAAATAATGTTTCTTGTTTTTTTTTTTTTTTTTTTTAAATTGTGAATAGTAATTATTAAATATTAGAGTAATTTTTCAGGATAAATAAAAGCTCTTCATTTTCTCCTTGAAAGTTCTGAAGAATTTGGGAAGTTCTGAAGTATTTGAGTAGTAGTAGTATTTGTGACGGATGCATTTACAATAGCGCACGTACCTTCCCCCCGTGACTATTTATTCGTATGTCTCCCAAGGAAAATGGGTAATTTCTTTAATTAAATATTGCCATCTAATTAATTTTTCTACTTCTTGGTAAATTTTGTCCTCTCCAGAATGACACTTTATCCTTCATAACGCCTGTCTAAGCATTTTCAAAGGATGGAGTAGAGTTATAAATAACAGTGCATAAACCTTTCAGCAGGGTGTCTAGGCGTACATACTAAAGAGCCTGGTAACTTAGCTTTCAGGAAAGGCCTTAAATTGTCTAATCGCTAATAAAAATTGTACATTCACTAAGTAAATTTTTAAACGTCCACTGGAGGAAATGCCTCATGATAATGAAGATGGAGCTTATCTCAGAGTAAGGTGCTGATGACTCAACTGTGTGCAGAAACACTTTTTATCTGTCTTTTTGCATACATTTATCTTGACCAAATTGCAAATCACATAGGCATTGCTTAGCCTAAGAGATTAGGATGAAAATAGCCAATAGTAACCATGTTACTTATGTGGTCTTATAAACTGATTCAAAATCAGCTGTAAGATTAACTTTGAAGCTATAATATTTAAATATGGATTATATTTCTGTATTCAGTCATTTCAATTAACTTGTTTTGTTCTTTAAAGCATAGAATTCTTTATGTGGGATGACTATAAAGCTGGGAAGCATATGGAAAGAAAATGAATTAGTATAAGTAAGTTAGTCTTTCCAAAGTCTGTTTTAGCACACCAAATAATTTCTTTGGTCCTGTACAATCTGGTAACCTACAAAACAGATTCTGCAGCTTTCAAGAGCCTCCTCAGCTTCTGTTAGCACTACACCTAGCTGCTGAGGAAATCTCCATCGTGAGAAAGAACTTGTTTCCTGTAAGGGTGACAGAGCCCTGGAAAGGCTGCCCAGAGAGGTTGTGGAGTCTTCTCTGGAGGTCTTCCAAACCTGCCTGGAATGCCACCCTGTGCAATGTGGTCTAGGTGTCCCTACTTGAGCAGGGCAGGTGGACTTAGATTATTTCTAGAGGTCTCTTACAACCTCAAATATTCTGTGATTCTATGAGCAAACTTAGAAAAGATGTTTTAGGTTGCTAAGGAGAGAGATACTTTGAAAAAGATAAGAAAGATAAGAAAATAGTGACAGCAAAGCCAAGACTGAATGGAACTGTAGAACAGAGCAGGAAGGATGCAGCCAAGTATCAGAAAAAGAACACCAAAAATTAAATGTTAAGGACATAAGAGTAGAACTGGCAGCTTGGCCATTGTACTGCATAAATCAATTTTCTAGTGAAGATACAGATGGTGTTTATTCTAAAGAACAGATCAAGAAATGTTTGCCTTTCTATTAGGATTGTTTTAAAAGTTTTCAATGTGTTCAGTAGAGTAAAAAAGTTCAGAAAATTCACTGTCTTGATTTCTGCCTGAATATATTGCAATCATTAGCTGCAGACTGTAAGCGTTAATTTTGGTTCAGTTCATACATCCTCTTTAGGGCATGAACTGGTGTTACCTCACCATTGTGTCACCTTGCTCAGTGCTTCCAGCAGGCCTGAAAGAAATAGCAAAGTCTGACTGTCAGGTGTTATTTCTAGAGAGTATTTGAGCTCCAGATCTCTGGAGTGAGCAGCCACCATTCTCAAACTTACTCTAGATTTTTTTTCCCCCTTCTTTCCCCTCTTCTATAATATTCCTTTTTATGAAGTTTGCTACAGAAATCAATCATGAATGGAAGAAGGGAAGAGAATTTCCAAGTGGATTAAATGTAAAATTTATTAGCAGCATAGTAACAGAGACTAACACTGCATATGTAATGCAGCAACTTTTGGCTGTGCTCTTCTTGTATAAGAATTGTAGTGTTACCTCTGTAGCAGTTTAGATTTTCAAAGTAACAGAGCAAGCAAAAATGCAATGTAGTCATCTTAGCATCTAGCCTGTCCTTGGTACGGACTTTCAGTGCCCATCCAATGCACAGTTTGTATTTCCAGGTTGTGGCAGAATCGGTGATGATGCTGTTGCTTCCTTACTCACTTGTTCTCCAGTTTATACTGTCTCACTGTAGTGCACTGTTTCAAATGATTGAGTCATGCTTACATGCTCCAGCCTGCTCACTTGCTCTTATTTAACTGACAAAGTGTAAAAGTGATGACTGCCTACTTACTACTTCATATGGGGAAGATGAGGATGATGCCACTCCATCTGTGTGCATTGCACATGAATGGAATCAAATGTGCCTTTTCCTGCTTTGCGTTATGTTATGCTTCCTGACAACCTCCCACCATTTGAATTTATAGAGATGATTCACATTTGTACATAAAATATAAACAAACCATTCTTTTGTGTGTGGAAGTAGGGAAAAAAACCTGAGTATCTGAAAGGCAAGAGGTTTCTATGAGTGTAAGAACATATTCATGGACATTCTTGAGCAGATTGGTAGCCTTGGGCTTTATTAACTTTTCTGCCACCTGTCTGCTCTTGGTAGCACATTTGTGGCACACACTTCTCATTGTGATGGTGTGATTGGCATGATAGCATAGAGTTCTCCATCAGAGGATGACTATTTTAATATTGCCTGGGAGGTTAATTTAGCAAAGCTGTGGAGGACGAGAATTGGGGTAAAAGCAACCCAGCACTTAAGACAATTATGCATCTTGCCATGGCATTCAGGAGCAAGTAACCACTGAAACTAGTTCGATCCGTGATGGATGTAAGGAAGTTTACATGGCATATTCTGTATATTTTTGGGCAATGAACTGCATATGTCTAATGTTGCAGTATGTAATCAGACAAAACTTTTAGGGAAATTAATTTGACTAAGCAGGGATTATAGGGTGGGTCCTGTGATATTTAGCTATCTTCCACATTGCTGACTTCCAAGGCTAACGATTTCCAGTCTGTCTCACTGTACAGATTCAAAAGAGTACTTCTGCATATTGGTTCATGATTGATTTTATTTTGGGCAGTTATTTATCACTCTAAATAGAATACTGAGATAGGCAAGACAGGCCTGGCTTTTGCTTGCTGCATTTTGTTTTTAAAGCCATTGAGCCAATAATCTGAGAAAAAGAAGTTACTGGCCCTACCCTTGTTCAGAAGCTTACATTGCAATACGTTTTCTGAAACCATAGTCAATGTGTTCTAGCTTCTTACCAAAATGCAATTAAATCAACACTACCCATCTGCAGATTAATGATGTAAAGAAATAAAACTGTCTAGAATATGCTAGCTCTTTCCTGTAATAATTTATTTCCAAGATATTACTTGAAAGCTAGGACATGATAGCCTTGGATGGAATGAGTTTTAGTCTTGTAAATGTTTCATCTCGCTTCTGACTGTTGACAATCTTATGTTATTAGTGTTACTTTGTGACAGGGTATATGTTTGCATCAAAGATTTAAAATAATCACGATAGATGTGATTGTTCTGTGTTCACCTTTTTTGGCATCACTTCAAGGGGGAAATATTTTCTCTAGAGTGAATACCAAATGAGCTTTCATAGCTTAAGATTGAGGAGGTGTGGGAGGCCTTAACTTCTACCAAGTCAAGATCAAGAGCAGTCCGAGGCTTTGGAAGTAATTGTAAACTAATAAGAATATTAAAGCTAGATTCAGTGCTGGTAGGTTAATAGCCTTATTTTTGAATTGTTGAGGTTAGTAAGATAATTCACGTAAGCAGTGAAAGGCATTCCAAAACTAGATGAAAGTGAATTTTTTTCTGTGCAAAACAAAAATCAACAAAGATAAATCACGCTGTAATCACATTCTTTCTATAGGCACTGCACTTAATTAGCCTGTGTTGTCCCATATATAGTTTAGGTTTGAGCCCCAGAAATGAAGTCTTTGTGTTATTTTTATGCATTGCAAATTTTGTATAATTTACATAGTTGTTCAAGGAAGGTCACATTCTCAGCAGAAATGTATAGAGCGCTTCCAGTCTCTCTTCTTGTGCAAATTGTACTGTCGTACAGCCTGGAGAGACTCTGGAAGCTTATTTGGACAAGACTTTGAAACATGACCACAAACCTTAAGGTAGAGCCTAACTGTATAGGGCTGAACTCATGGAAGCAGGAATCTATTTGTTGAGATAACTTATCTATATGATAACTTC